>OMLI01001104.1:32978-48479 GCA_900302605.1 Rondeletia loricata
AAACCATCCTCTCCTCTCCTCTCCTCTCCTCTCCTCTCCTCACCTCTCCTCTCCTCCTCTTCTCTCCTCTCCTCCTGTCTTCTCCTCTTCTCTTCTCTCTTCTTGTCTTCTCCTCTTCTCTTCTCTTGTCTCCTCTTCTCTCTACTCTCCTTCTCTTCTCTCTTCTCCTCTCCTCTTCTCTCCTCTTGTCTTCTCCTCTTCTCTTCTCTTCTCTTCTCTTCTCTTCTCTTCTCTTCTCTTCTCTTCTCTTCTCTCTTCTCCTCTTCTCTCCTCTTGTCTTCTCCTCTCCTCTTCTCTTCTCTTCTTTCTCTTATTTTCTCTTTCTCTTCTTACACACACACATTCACACAAGCACATTGATTATTTAGCTGGTCAGTTCTACAATGTTAAAGACCTGTAACCACTCTCTCCTTACAGAGACTGGTGGCCATGAACATGCCTCTGAACAGTGACGGCACAGTCATGTTTAACGCCACTCTGTTTGCATTGGTGCGCACAGCCCTGAAGATCAAAACAGATGGTATGAGACCAGCACAAATCACACCACACTGTACTGCTGCTGAAGCACACATAAAATGTACCGCTGACGCACACACGCAGTCCAATGTTCTCCATTGCCTGTAGTTACGAGCTTGTGTGGATTGAAAATGGCTGAACTGGTGTGCTCGTTTCTCAGGGAGGTTTTTTCCCCCTGTGGTGCAGGTAATCTAGAGCAGGCTAACGAAGAGCTGCGGACTGTCATCAAGAAAATCTGGAAGAGAACCAGCATGAAGCTGCTGGATCAAGTGGTTCCCCCTGCTGGTGGTTAGTGGAATGTCTGTCAGAAGAAATCACATATGCCTGATAGCACTTCTCTTATACTTTAACACACAAGCCTAAACCTGCACCAAATCACACATGATACATGGACGTACTGATTGCATCCACCGATTCACATGCTGTGTGTATAAATTGACAGGAAACTGCTCTTTCATAACGACGCTCTAAAATAAAAACACATATGCACACACCCAGACACACACACACACACACACACAATTAAAGCTGTATCCTGCTGTTTCTGCTCTGCTCACGTTCTCCTGGTTGCCCCTCAGCAGTGTGTTCGTATCCATGTGTGTTTTATCCACACTCCTCCCTCCTGCCCTGGATGCTGATGGAGGCCACTGACTGTCTGCTGGGCTTTGGGTTTGCATGGCCTTGTAGACCACTGTGCAAGTGCATGCTCTGTCTTTCTCACTAATCTCTCTCTCTATCTCTCATCTTTCGTTATCTCTCGCTCTGTCTTCTCTTTCTCTCCCTGTTGTCTTAATCTCTGTCCTTTTCTCGCTGCTCGAGCTTCCACAGCTTCTTTTCCTTATACTGTGTATCTATGTTTCCAAAACTCTTAAGTACTTCAGAATATTCTGAAGCAGTTCTGTTTTAGGGTGGTGGCATGGAACTGGTGTTGCCTCTCTCTCCGATCTCTGTCCCCAGCGTGCTTGTTTAAAGTGACTCAGACCCCTGCTTCAGAATGATTCTCGCACTTACGCACGTACACCATACATCTAAACATACGGCCACACATAGTTTCAGGTTATTGCTTAAGTATTCACTGACTCACATACATCACATAACACAAGAACATGTGCACAAACACAAACACTTACACTAACATACTGACATGTATGCCTAG
Organism: Rondeletia loricata; assembly: GCA_900302605.1. NCBI lineage: Eukaryota > Metazoa > Chordata > Actinopteri > Beryciformes > Rondeletiidae > Rondeletia > Rondeletia loricata. The sequence continues at coordinate 34,651 of OMLI01001104.1, forward strand.
TTATGCTTGCTTGCATGTGCTAAAGTAGTAGAGTACATGGCATCCTCGGACATACATTTTAACACAGAAGCCAAACACCGCTCTCCGCACAAAACATATCTAAAAATAGGTTTCAGTCCATCAAACAAAGTGGCTCATCTATCTAAATATCGAACAAATTCTGTGTTATCTAATACTGTGATAATGCAGTCTAAATAGCACTACTAATTATACAGAGTGAAAATTAGCAGTAGTTTGAGGCATAGGTCTTGAGCCTATTTGACCCTAATTGTGCTTTTTCTGTTCTCTCTATCATTAGCCCACCATTGGGGGATAGAGAGAAGCTACAGTCGCAATATTACTGACAGCTTCAAGGGTCACAATAGGTGTTTGAGCATTAATTTGCACCATCCATTGTAAGTTAAAATCAAACATATAATATAGAAGATCTAACTTGGATCCGAAATAGGTACACTGTACATAACTGAGACACTGTAGCATATATTTGGTTTTCTGTTCTGTTTGGACTACAGAAAGGATCTCAGGTGGTGCAGATTGAGGTACAGTATATACACCATCAAGATGGATGTATATGATGTGGATATAAATCATTTGGTGGGCATTGATGAGTGCATCACATTTACAACAGGAGGTGCTGTCCAGTGTATTGAGGAGAAGGGGTGAGGGGAAGGGTCATGGACAGGCTCTCTCTCTCAGGGTACTGTGTAGTGACCTGCTGACACAGGAAGCGTTTGTGTGGTCTGTTCACTCAGATGATGAGGTAACCGTGGGGAAGTTCTATGCCACCTTCCTGATACAGGACTACTTTAGGAAATTCAAGAAACGTAAAGAGGAAGGCCTGGTGGGTGCACACCCCTCCCAAAACAACACAGCCATTGCTCTACAGGTGAGCCTCACTGTGTGTGTGTGTGTGTGTGTGTGTGTGTGTGTGTGTGTGTGTGTGTGTGTGTGTGTGTGTGTGTGTGTGTGTGTGTGTGAGAGAGAGAGAGAGAAAGAATATTGGGGAAAGTGTGTGAAAACACAGATTCATGAACATTGTAATATGATGAATGTATGTAAAAGTGGTCTATGTGCATTTCATCATCAAGTGTGCTAATGTTATGGTTTATGAATCAGCACGTCATCCATGATGAAAGATATTGGTGTACAGTATGAATCTGTTCCTTTGATTTACATTTCTCTAGTGTGTGAACTTTACCGCTGTTATTCACGTCTCTGTGTCCTTATATGTCATAGATGTTGATGTTAAGTGTGTGTCACTGCCATTATCGTCATTACATGTGGTTTTTGTGCATCACAAGTCACCCATCGGCTCATTTCCATTATATTTGGCTTAAATACCATATATCATTGTCGGACGATCAACATGATCGATCCTATTATTATTTACCCTACCAGCCTGTAGTTTGGTTATAGTGAAACCATTGTGTATATCTTGCTAATTTGGTTACTTACACTAAAAGGAAAGGAAAATAAATAAATTTAAGTGATTTTTACAGCATTCACCAAAGCAAGTGTTAGAGAAGGCACAGTTGGGTGCTACACAAGACATATCAACTAACTAAGTATACTCACAGCAGGTCACATTCAGGAGAGCACGTTTGTCTGTCTCTGTGTTCTCATCTCTCACAGTCTGTCTGGCACTGTAAATGTCAGGTGTTGCATATTCCAGCAGAGATGTGTGTATGCCCCAGTATGTGTGGTTGTGATTGTATGATGTTACGTTTGATACTGTGAGGAGTCTCTTGGCTCAGAGGAAGGTCCCAGCCATAGCTCTTAGCCCTTTCATTGTCATGGTTACAGGCTGGCCTTCGCACGCTGCATGATATTGGGCCCGAAATTCGCCGAGCGATATCATGTGATCTGCAAGATGACGAACTAGTAGACTTTATTCCAGAGGAAGACGAGGAAATTTATAGGGTAACTGATTTAATTTTACCTGCCTGACAGGGTAAATATCTGTGGCATTAAGTCAAATATTATGCTTGTATTATTGTCTTCTAAATGAGGTTATGAAGTTACTCAGTGGAGCTTTTCCATGGTAATGCACATATAAAAGAGCAACCTTTATCTGTCTGACATCCTTGTCTTAGTGGGGGGAATGTACCAGTAGAGAAACGGTGTTAAAATCTCTAGTAGATGTATTGAGTAGATGCTATATAGCTTTTTAGTTTATTTGGGCTTCTTATGTTTTTCCTCCATTTCAATTCAAACAAACTACAAACAGTGCATTCATTTTGCTCACATAATGTCATAAGCCATTAAACAGCTTCTGAACTTATTTTTTGCCCATACAATTTCTGAAAAGAAAATCAACCCCGAAACTTAACATCAATAGCACGTGTTCTCCATTGTAAGAAATTGAAACCCTGGCTTTTTGACCTTGAACGTTCCTTCACAGCGTAACGGCGGACTCTTTGGTAACCATGTCATGAACGGGGGCCATCGACGATCCAACGGCCACCAGACCAATGCCACACAGCGGCCTCTTCAAGTGCAACCGCCCCCACACTACGCCCATATGGAGCAGCCAGTGGGACGCCTGTGTCGAGCCAATGCAATGTCCCACCCCAACCACCATCACCACCACCATAACCACCGCCACCACAACTCCTATGGCAAATCACCCAAATCCACCAACATCAACCTCAACAATGCCAACGTGTCCAGTCTGCCCAACGGGGGACACCATCGCTACTACGAGCATGCGCCTCCCAATGGCTACCCAGGTCTACGCAGCTCCTACTATGACTATGACAAGCCCCGGACCCCCCAGGGGCAAAGGTAACCGCACACTGATCATCAGCCATCGCTCTGCTGCTAAAGTGGTTGAAGCGTCAGCTCTTGAGTGAGAATTGTCAGCCAGAATAATTGATTAAAAGAAAAATCCACCCTAAAACACAGTTTAAAAATAGCTATTGGTGATGTACCTTGTATTTCTGGGCCCATTTTGTCGTTTCGTGGTGTATTTTTCTTATTCCCGCGGATAACTTGTCAAATGTAGATGATGTGACATTATGTTGAGATATTTCCAGTGCAGCTACAATGGAGATTGATCTAAAACATCAAAAGTAAACGTCAGGTTTTAGTGTCAGTCGCTCAGAATCGAAGAGCAAGGACTTCTTTCTACACTCACCATTTCACACCGACGTTCAGCCATCATACAGAGAGAAATCCTTCTTAAACAGGCTGCCTTGTCTCAAGTAGACGAGGCAGGTTGAGGGAAAGTGGATACACCAAAAAGAAAATTACAACACTTAACAAAATAACTCCTGGAACGCATAAATACATCACAAATTGATTATATCTGTGTAAGAGTAACCAAGAGTGGATTTAAGTATTAGGCTGAAGCTTCAAATACAGCTATCTTCAAATGGTATGATAGATTACAACTTTATAGAAGAGTTACATTTTCCCTCACTATATTGTTCACCTGAGCGGCTTTCTGAGTCTCTCATGGGCATTCATGCAGCTATCTCAGGATGTATGATGTCACAGCACATAACTGTGGCAACACAATACATTGGGCTTAGTTTTTATGCAACGAGAGCATGCTGCTACCAGAAAACCTAAGGACATTATCTGTTGCAGAAGTGTTTTTTCCCACAGGCAGGAACCGGCTTCTTATCAGACCTTTCCTTTGCACAGACATATAGTATAAACCCTTCATTCCATAATGGATCAAAAGTACTCTTTCACACTGACAGTTAATTTCATAAGTGACCAATAGTACACTATCTCCAGATTTCCCATACCACATGTTCAGCATGCCGCTCCAGTATTGGGCCTTTCTTTGTTCAATACCCAATAAGTTTGGGGGACAATTTCATTCCTGTCACTTTACGAAAGACAAATGATTTTCAGGTTGTTTCCTATCTTTAGTGAAGAAAATGGAATTGTCAAACAACATTGGAGTCTACATCTGCCATCATGCTCTTTCCTCATACATATATATGAGAATGCTGTATATGTTTCATATACTGTATGATATATATGTCACGCTTTCACTCCTTTTCTCTGTGTTCGCTCCTCCCTTTCTCCTGCCTAACCAAAATGCTTTCTCTCAACCATCCCTCTGCTTTCTTGGACAGAAGGCGCTACTATGAGACCTATGTTAGGTATGTTGTTTTCCTAGGTATGGCTCCAGCAGTATGTCTCCACGGCAAAGGGGGAATATATTTTTCTATTTATTTATTTCTTTCATTTGGACTTGGTTTTGGATCAGTGAATGGTTGCATCCCTGCTAAGTCAGTGTTATGTACTATATGCTGGCCAGTCATTTATTTCGTTACCACTAGCTTCTATTATAAGCACAGTTGTGTCAATGCTTTAAGTAAAAGGAGAGATCAAATTAAGTGTGAGTGGCCAGCATACGATTTAGACCAGTCCTGCTTTATGCATGTGTCGGCGAGGAAGGAGAGCACCACCAAAATAAGTGACGTGCTTGCTTTGAAGGACGACCCAGATGCCTGAATCCAAGGAAGTGTATGAGAATGTTTTTAAAATCCTAATTTGAAGACACCACTCGTTTCTTTTTATGCATATATCCCCAAAATTACCCAGTCTTATATTAAATCTACTCCACGATTCCTAACAACAAAGAGTGTTGTAATTAATTTGACTAAGGATATTCCTATTACTTTCTCTGTACTATTTTTATTATCTTCCTGTATTTTCTTGGCATTGTTCTGCCAATTGCTGCTGTCAATAAAGTGCAATCTTATCTTATCTTATATCAAAATGAATAGCATTCATAATTTCCCTTTTAAACTGTTGTCAAATGAAACACTGAGTGATGCTCTTCAGCTTGAAACTTCTGCCTGTTGTCTTGGTAAGGCTGTGGTGACTTGGTAAATAAGGGTGTTCAGTCGCATGTGCCCCCTGGAGGCTTGCGTCTGCATGGCAGTGCATGGCCCTATTCCCATGACCCCCTGAAGAGCAACAGTGTGCACCCTCTGACCCCTGTGCCCTGACCTTCCATCAGGTCCCACGGAGGGGAAAGCCGCCACCCGACCATCCGCAGGGAGGAGGAGTTTGATGAGGACCGCTTCTCTGGGGAGTACTACAGTGGGGAGGAGTTTTATGAAGATGACAGCATGCTGTCAGGAGACAGGTATTACTCCTTTGCATTGCCTTTTGAATTTTACTTAGATATCTTTGCCCTGCTTACGAGTAGGAATGGGAAACTCTCCCAGGTTTAGTAAGAAAACAGAAATTTCAGTAAGGAAGTTTGGATAGATTGTTCCAAACTGTTGCCTTCCAGCAAGTCTTATATTCAATATGTTGACAGGTATCAGAACAGTGACACAGAGTATGAGACTCCCAAAGGTTACCATCACCCTGACAGTTACTATGACGATGACGAGCAGCCTCTCTACCGCGACTCACGGAGGTCGCCAAAGAGACGACTGCTTCCTGCCACGCCTCAAGGTATCTCCTTACTCAACATACAGCATGGTTCAGATGCTTTACATATCAATGTCTACATAAGATGTTCCATACTAAATTTGATCAAATTCTAAAAGAAACAAAAAAGTTTCCTTGAGGCCACATAATGTGACGGTTAAGCCAGATTCAAACCTGTGTTTCCTACGCTGGCAGCACCACCACACTGTCCTGACCTTACCATGGGACTATGGGGGTAACTGTGCAATTGTTCTCAGCATAAATCCCAGTCTGCGACATCTTCAAGACACCTGATATTGAATTATCAGTTATCTTATTAATTAATTCTGCTAAAAGATATGATAAATGGTTATCAAAAGGCATTGACTTTCAGACTGTGCATCGTTCTGTTCAACTGCATGCAGTTTTGAAAAATTTGCTGCAGGCCATCTATCCAGACTGTACTACATTTATAACCTCAGAATAAATTCATAAAAATGCATTTTGGTTTTTTTAAAGGTTTGCTTTTACTAAATGCATACATAGATATGGCATGATGAGACAAAACCCACCTAATAGTACAAGATACATATTACACAGGACAAGACAGAAATGGACAGGACACAGTAGCCACCCTAAGATACAAGACCCTCGTTACACAGGACAAGACACAAAATAACACTAGTAAGATAAGTGATAAGACTAAATTAAACAGGATAGGGCACTGCATGGGACAGGATACAGAATGACCCTAACCCTTTCTCGAATCATACTGTATGTATGCTACATTTAAGCAACCCATACAAAACATACATTTCACAGGATATTGAACCTCCACTTTGTAATTTACCCTTTCACCCAGTTTTATATTCCTTTGAGTGTTTGTGGTCTTAATGTTTTGCATGTATTCAAAGTTTCCTGCATGAGGTCACTCACTAGTCCACTCCTCACTTGTTAAGGTAACAGGAGGCCATCCTTCAACTTTGAGTGTCTGCGCAGGCAGAGTAGCCAGGACGAGCTTCCACACCAGCGTACTGCTCTACCACTGCACCTTATGCAGCACCAGGTAACACGTGCATAGTCACAAATGTACTTTTTACTCACTAATCTTGTCATATGCACTCCTTTGTGTCACATTTTGGACTTTTGTTTGTGTTTTTTTTTTTTTTGAAACAAGGTAAAATGCATATATGAAATAGAAGAGAGCTGCGTTGCACACTGTACTACAACTGCTTGTTATGCAGCTGTCTCTAAAGTCTGTATTTATGACCCACTCCTACCTTGTCAGGTGATGGCTGTAGCAGGCCTGGACTCCAGCAGGGCCCACTGCCTCTCCCCAACCCGCTCCACCCGCTCCTGGGCCACGCCCCCCACTACCCCAGCCAGTAAAGAGCAGTCGCCATACTACACCCCTCTTATCCGTGTGGACCACCCACATAGGGAGAGTGCTGCCAGCAGCCAGGTGTCTGTGCGCAAGAGCTCCTGGTACACAGACGACCCTGAGTACTCCCAGAGGACCTACTCACCGGTCCACCTGCAGGTACCACCAGAGTACCGTAACCAGTACCACCAGAAGAGAGGCAGTGCCACCAGCCTAGTGGAAGCGGTGAGTCTGAGAGTTGGCGGGGGATGTGGGGAGGGAAGGGGGGTAAGGAAGTTAGATGTGTCAATTTTGATGTTGTGTGCCTCAGACTTGGTATGCTACAGCAAGTAAGAGAATGCATTTCATAACACCCACAGTAACATAGTTATTTTCTAACATGCTGTCGAGCAGGTTTTGATATCGGAAGGGCTTGGGAGATATGCCAAGGATCCCAAGTTTGTCGCTGCCACAAAGCATGAGATAGCAGATGCCTGTGAGATGACAATAGATGAGATGGAGAGTGCAGCCAGCCACCTGCTGAACGGCGGCGTGGCCCCGGGCATCAACGGGGTCAACGTGTTCCCCATTCTGACTCCAAGGGACTATGAACTGCAGGACGCCGCAGCCAGCTACAGCGATGAGGAGCCGGAGACAGAACCCAGAGCTCCTTATGAGGAGGACCTTGCAGACGAGATGATATGCATCACAACTTTATAGCAGTGGCTGGAGAACTCTGCAAACTAGAACCTTGTCAGACTACCATCAGTGAAAAGAAAAAAGAAAATGCATCTATTGGCTCTGACCAAAAGAAGTGCCTTTTACATTGCAGAGAAAAGGCACCTAGAAGAGAGACGCATTAGTCCCGTCCGTTTAGTTGCTCTCCACCTGCCAGCAAAGGAGGTCACAGCACGGAGCCAGCTACCACCCCTGCTGCAAGAGGGGACTGACCATACCCTCCTGTCAAAGCCCCTTCACTTGGAGGTGACATACTGGTCCAGCCCGCAGCCAATCAAAGATGAGGACATTGTTGTCAGTGAAGGAGATGGACCCATTGGCAAAGGTGTGAGATACTGGAGGGCGGGTCTCTTAGGGTGATGACAATCAGATGTAAGATGTCATTACCTCAGTCACTTTATTAAGGTTTGGCATATCATGCAAGTTTTCAATGCAAGCATAGAAAGGCATATCTCCTCCCTTAGTCATTAGAATAACTTGAGCCCTATGTTGTTAGACCAGAACTTTTAAATGATTGCTATAGATGAGTCAAAAAGACAAGAGCACCAGTAGAGTTGTACCAGATTATGCAGAAAATAACTATCCTACTTATAGCATCATTCAACTTGAGGTATGTACTTTTGAAGTGACAAAAGCATTTGTGATAAATGCACTAGCAGGCAGGTTGTTTTAAATTTTAGAATAGCCTGATTAATATTTCATAGTTGATATGCTGTAAATTGTATTATATAACAAAAGAAAACTTTGTAAAGAGATATTCTATATTTTGTAATTATGTACCATTTAAAAGAGCAGCAATATGGACCCTTGTGACTCCTATTATGCTATAAAAGCAGAATTGCATTATTTTATTAGGTACAATATTCTGATATTTATTTGCCTTTTCTTTTTTGCTAATATGCACCCTTTACTTTGCCTATGAAAACAGCATTTTTAAGAGGTTATGCTTGTGTGACAACACTACTGCACAAGATATGCAAATGGCTTTGTTTTATGAGCATAGGAGTATGTGTTACTTCACCAAACCAACACCAGTAGGTGAGCCTCAAGGATCCTGTGCTGAAATTTTATACAGATGTGATGAACACATTTGTTTGCATATTTTGTGCAGGGCATGCACAATAATTTAAAATGCATAGTGCATTAACAATGCTGCTTTTTTAAGTTGGTTTCAAAGTCAAACCTAGGTTTCATTAGGCCCTACTGAAATGCCTTTTCGCTGCTGAAAGAACGAAAAATGATAGATGGTAATAACAGGGATAAATTAATATATGTCATTGCTTGTGCTGGGATTTTCCTGGACATACTCTGGGTTGACCATGGTGTGATTCCATTGAACCTTTGTACTGAATCTTCGTAATCATATTTTAGCCTTCATGTTGTGTGTGAGGGCTTGGACCGAGCCTGTGGTGGCAGGAGAAGCATGCACACATCCAAAGGCCGTCCACAGGTGAGAGATGCTTTTGAGGTGGAAAGACAGAGGGTGTCCTCATGTCAGGATGCATCCCAGCTGGAGAGAGGCTAAGCAATACTAACCCCCCACCCCTTTCTCTCTCAGCCTGCCTGGTTCCTGCATACAGTATACCTCGTTAGGCATCGGGGACAACATATCACTGTCTCAACTTGTTTGTTTGTCACAGTGTCCCACAGTGGAGTTTTAGCAAGATAATTGAATTGAGTAGGGTGAAGCTGCCCATTGAACCTGGTCTTTCATTTGCTTTGTTTTTTTCATCTTGTTATATATTTAAATAAGTGATATTGGGAGGGTGAACTGATCCTGGACCCATGAAAGGGACAACTGAAGCTCACAAATTGGAACACAAGACAATAAGAAATCCTTTTGGTTTTATCAGCTATCATCAAATATGAATCTGTCACAATCACAATAAGGATACTTTGAAATGGGCTTTTTCAGGCAATACCCTGAGAGTTTGAATTAGCACAGAGGATATTTAGGGTAAGACAACTACGTGATCTGTTGTTCATGAGTGTTTGATTTGTAGTTGAGTGCGTACTGTACTCTAATTCAACCGAATACTGTCATGAAAATGTAGGTTTTCCACTTTGTGTGCACATTGAAAGGGCTCTTTGAATTGTTTGTGAGTAAAAAAATGTGTTCTAGTCCTTTTGTTGATGACTATCTATAAAAGGGCCAATGCACATAACAGGCACATTGTACTATTCGTAGCAATTACAGTACTGATAAACTGAAGATATGCATTATTTTGTAAACACTTTTAAAAGTTGTGTTAAACTAAAGATGAAAACAACTTACTTTTACCTCATGTCAGGGATTCCTGAAAAAAGAAAGAAAATAATGATTTGGTTCAGTCTATACCAATGGTATTTAAATATTAGCACATAGCTGTTTGTCTTTGCACAAGTAACTGTATAGTGCTTTTGTTTCTCCTTTTTCTAAACAGATTTGTGTATTAAGGTGAGACAATTTTGTACTTTTTGTGACTGTGTGTATGGTTTAGTGAATTCTATATTTGTCATTTACACCTCACCTTACAATGCTGGGAATGAAAGAGTATTTAAAAAAGTATTTTCAAGGTGCACTGTTCCTCTGTTCGCGGGTAGGGAAAAAAATCCAATGGTAAAGTACCAGTTTACAGAGAAACACCTATTGATTTGAACATTTTTATTAGTTTTCATCATATTGTTATGATTATCATTACTATTACAGCTATTAATGTTCTTAATGATGTATTAAAATAGAGGATAATGTAAAATATGTACAAAAGTATGGAAAGACCCATGATAATGTTCTCTACTTGAAAGTCTTGATATTTGCTCTGTAATGTTTTTATTCAGTAAACATAATTTATCTTAGTAGCAAATGCTTTACTATAACCCTCTAGGTTTTGTATCAATACATTTTTTGTATTTTTCCATTTTATTTTGGCCTTGACTTTATTTGAATCGATACTGATATTTTATTTTCTATTATTATTGAATAAACTTATGCTGCATTACTGTTCTCCTTTATTTGTATTCTGCCATTTTTAGAGAATAAGTAGACACTGCATATTGTATTCACCGCCGTTAAAACTTTACCCTTGATATCGCATCTTCACATTTACTTTAAAATCCAAACATGCAAACACATTGACACTAAAAGGATGTGTGAATTTAATTTTCACGTATTTCAGGCAAAGGCTTAATGATGAAATTCAAACAGTGAATGGTTGTAAGCATGTGTACATTTCAGGAGGGAGCCACTTTGTTGTTTGCAGACTCGACAGTGGTTTGGGTCTCTGACACCTCATCCTCCACCCAGGGCTGTCTCCCACACAGCAGAAAGGGCACTGCGTATTTACGGAACTAGAGAAAACAAAATTATACAATGCATACAAAGCTTCAGCTACAATAACAAAATCACAGACACACTGGGGGTCACTGTCTATAAACACCACTAGATGGTGCTGAAGTCCCAAAACACCAGCGTATTCCAGAGCTGGCCCATAACATGACTTTTCCCCCTCCAGTTTATTTATCACAGCTTGCTATATACAGTATGTATATGAGATAAATAATCTGTACATACATTGTGCATGTGGTCTACAGTACCTGTTTGTTGAGGTAGATGTAGATGAGAGGATTGTAAACAGTGCTGCTCTTGGCCAGGTATACAGGCACTGTGCCAACCAGGGGGTGGATCTCCACATCAGGGTTGTAGACCACCAGCATGGCCAGGCTGGCATAGGGCAACCAGCTGATCAGAAATGTCAGCACCATCAGAATCACCATGCGAGCTACCTGCATTTCTGCTTTGGCTGCTGCACCCCCTTCCACACAGGCCATCTTAGACACCTGGAACACACAATGTAATGGAAAATTGACTTTTGCAACATAATGTATACATATTATATGCATATTATGCACCAGAGAAAAAAGGAGACACTGTAAAGTTGATATTTCATGGATGAACCTATGCTACATGCAAAGGAACATACAATAATGCAGCCTATGATGAAGCTATATGGTAGCTCACCTGGTGTAAGGTCCACAATAGTTTTGTGTAGGATGCCAAGATGATGACAAAGGGAATGGCGAAGCATAGGGCAAAGTAAGACAGGATGTAGGAGACATTTTTAGGGTCTCGGTTGTGCCAGTCTGGCGCACAGGATGTCCCCACACCCTCCAGCTCATACCTGCCCCAGCCAAACAGGGGAGGTAAGTTCCATATAAGGGACCACAGCCAGGACAAGGCCACACCCCCAGCCGCATGCTTTAGTTGGAAGGATATTGGTCCCAGTGGCTTACAAACAACAAACATTCTCTCCACTGCTATCAGAGCAACTGTGCACAGAGATGTAATGCCTGCAGACAAGTCAGGCAAAGTCAGTGAGACACATGGGAGAAACAGTGGGATGTTGCTGGTGGAATAACTAAAATGAAAATTACATCAACATAATGATGAAATGCGTCATGCGATTAGATGTTTGTTGAACTAAAAACATTCATTGCGAGCGTTAAAAGCAACGGGACAAAATGACTTAGATGAACAGATCTTGTATTACATGTAGGAAAGTCTACATTACGGTGCATGTTGTACCGTACCACTGAGCTGTAATGGAACAGTCCAAAACATGACACATAACCTACACCGTGGTTATGTTATGTCTTACTCCTCTTCCCACTCACCAAACAAAGACACTGCAAAGCCCTCCATCACGCAGCCTGTTCTTCCCAGGGAGAAGTACCCCTGGGCGTTGTTGACCACAGAGAGCACCCCTCCTGTCATTGCCGTGCCCAGGTCAGCCACAGCCATGTTCACCAGAGCGTAGTTGAGCGGCTGCCTCAGCTGCTTGTGCATGAGGGACACAATAATCACTGTAGCGTTGAGTATGATGGCTGGGCCGGTGAAAATGCCCATGATGATGGAGAGAGTGATGAAGCCAGCGCGCGACAGTGGGGGCTCCCGCTCTGGGCCCAGGTAGTAAGAGGCATTTGGTAAGGAAACGGAAGGTTGCATGGATGGAAAGCTTTTAAGAGCAGTCAGGCAGACTCTACCACTCCTGGAGCTTCTAGCAGTCCAATAGCCCACAACTCCACTGTATGAGGGAACACAGGATGGGACACCTGAGATTAGATGCCCTAAGTCTAAGAATAAGTCCTTAAGATCTGGACTTAACAAAGAGTAATTCCTCTGGGTGATGATCCTTCATCCCACGCCTTTCACTTGATTGTAAAGGTGCTCAAAGCAGGACGGCTCCAAAGTCTCTGTCTCTTTCTGTCTTTGTCTCTCTCTGTCTCTCTGTCTCTCTCTGTCTCTTTCTGTCTTTGTGTCTCTCTCTGTCTCTTCTGTCTCTCTGTCTGTCTCTCTCGTCTCTCTCTGTCTCTTTCTGTCTTTGTCTCTCTCTCTGTCTCTCTGTCTCTCTGTGTCTCTCTGTCTTTGTCTCTCTCTGTCTCTCTCTGTCTCTCTCTGTCTCTTTCTGTCTTTGTCTCTCTCTGTCTCTCTGTCTCTTTCTGTCTCTGTCTCTCTCTCTGTGTCTCTTCTCTCTATCTCTCTGTCTCTCTCTGTCTCTTTCTGGCTTTGTCTCTCTCTCTGTCTCTCTGTGTCTCTCTGTCTTTGTCTCTCTCTGTCTCCCTGTCTCTCTCTGTCTCTCTCTGTCTCTTTTTGTCTTTGTCTCTCTCTGTCTCTCTGTCTCGCTCTGTCTCTTTCTGTCTCTGTGTCTCTCTCTGTGTGTGTGTGTGTGTGTGTGTGTGTGTGTGTGTCTCTCTCTCTCTCTCTCTCTGTCTCTCTCTCTCTGTCTCTCTGTCTCATTGTCTCTCTGTGTGTGTGTGTGTGTGTCTCTCTCTCTCTGTCTCTCTGTCTCTCTCTCTCTCTCTCTATCTGTCTCTCTCTCTCTGTCTCTCTCTCTCTCTCTCTCTCTCTCTGTCTCTCTCTCTGTCTCTCTGTCTCTCTCTCTCTGTGTGTGCGTGTGTGTGTGTGTGTGTGTGTGTGTGTCTCTCTCTCTCTCTCTCTCTCTCTCTCTCTCTCTGTCTCTCTCTCTCTATGTCTCTCTGTGTGTGTGTGTGTGTGTCTCTCTCTCTCTCTCTCTGTCTCTCTGTCTCTCTCTCTCTCTGTCTCTCTGTGTCTCTGTCTCACTGTCTCTCTGTGTGTGTGTGTCTCTCTCTCTCTCTCTCTCTCTCTCTGTCTCTCTGTCTCTCTGTCTCCATACAGGGAGTAACATGGGGGAAACGTACATCAAGCTCAGACAGTAGATTGGAGTGTTTATAGATAGATAGATAGTGTCATCATAGTTACAAGATATGTTATCTTCATTGCATATGAATGCAAACGTGGCCATTAGATCAACTTTGGCTCCAAATTTGTATGGACAGCTTTCCCTTTCTA
>OMLI01001118.1:183-11641 GCA_900302605.1 Rondeletia loricata
CTCAATTCAGCTTTAACAAGAGGATCAGTTTAGTATGTGTGTGTGTGTGTGTGCATGTGTGTGTGTGTGTGTGTGTGTGTGTGTGTGCGCTCGTACGTACTGTTGTGTTTGTGTCTGTGTGTGTGTGTTTGCATGCCTCAAAGGATCTATGCTGTATACAGTATGAGTGTAACATTGGTATCATGTATTTTTGCACAGGACTCGCAGAGTAAGCAGGGTGGCTACAGCATGCACCAGCTGCAGGGAAACAAGGAGTTTGGCTGTGAGAAAAAAGGGTATCTGATGAAGAAGAGTGATGGGTAAGTTACAAACACACTCATATTTTAATATGCTGTCATGCACTATTCATGCTGTATTCAAATTATAGTGCACACAGAGAAGAAAAACATGATAACAGATTCCCTTCACCTGATGTTTCCCCCCAGGCTGAGGAAGGTGTGGCAGAGGAGGCAGTGCTCAGTGAAGGGTGGCATCCTCACCATCTCTCATGCCACGGTGAGTAGAGCTCACAAAATAGCACGCACGCACACACACACACACACACACACAAAAGAGCTCCCTGACCCCCACGAGTGACTGTGCGGATCAAAGGGAGAACATCATGCAGGGAGGTTGTGTTGGCAATTCTCAATCTGGAGGCTGGCAGAATGGGATTGACATAGATGGGTTGTCATGGCAACCTCCCCCCTCCCCCTCTCCCTGCTGTGCCTGGGTGACTCATCGCTGAGCATGAGTGTGAGTGTATATGCTGGCACGTCCATCGCTTTGTAGACTAAGTCTCCACTCTTATGCAGCACCAGACGCTGTTCAGTGTGATACATTCTTTCTTTTGGACTGTTGGAACGTAATGTTAAATGTGAAAATGAATTCATTGTATAATACTGTTCAGCAGGACTGTCTTTCATTTGAGGTATAACCTCCTACCCAGTCTGACTCAAAGGGAGGTACCCGACTCAGGAGCTTAGCACAATCAGTAAATGTAGCTAAAAGTGGGGAGAGTGGTGCCAGGTGTCTCATCGGGCACAGATAATCACTAAATCCAATCAGACTTTTCTAAAAAATATAGAAAGCATTGCAATGGGATTTAAGAATTAATAAGGCTTTTTTAAATCAAATGCTGTGCATTGTTATCCATCCTTTCTTGAATAGGAAGACATACTTTTTATCTGAAGTTTAATTCCAAAACACAATCTATTTTAGAGAACCATTATAACCTGATCTTCATTGCTCAATATTTCAAAAATTCAAGAAGTAGTTAACAGTGGAAGAGTATATGTTTTCAGGGTCTTGGCCGGACATGTAGGGAAATTAACATGGAAAATCTCTGATAATATTGAGATTGCCTCGGCCCACAATGTTTTCACTGATGGGCATTCCCATAATAGGTGTAGTAATGAGCCACTGCTACCGCAGCCATGCCAGCATAAATCAGAGTGATTTTCAACCATCTTAGAGAGTTTAACAGGGGTAATATAAGATCTACACAGAATCTTATATTGAATTATCCTATACCTTACACATTTAGATGATGTCATGGCTGATTTCCATAGTATTGAATTTAGAAACAGGACAGGATTTACTGTTGTTCACAGATCACAGATTTGATTATGGGAAGATGTAAAGGTGTCATTAAATTGTTACTTTAATGATGCTTTACACATTACATGTTCAAGCTCTCTAGCACTCGTGTAAATGGTGAAGTCGAGGTCTGAAGGAGAGTTAGAGTTGCTCCAGCTGGATGTAACATCACAGGGAGGATAAGCAGAACATAATGAACATGACTGATGTGACCGTGAGCCCATGCAATTTTAGGGTCCAAATTTTCAATTTTTCCAGTGCTGGTGTGTGCCTGTTTTGAAGCTTTGCACAACCACCACCCCCAACATCATGACATACTTTCTGTCTACTAGGGGATGTGAGTGTCTGAGATATGATATGATATGCTTGGTCCTTTTTGTTTAGCGATGACAGGACTGAATCTTTAACCTACTGTAATTATATGAGAAGTTATAATCATTCTCTCTGTCTGGAGGCAGTTTGCCACCTCTCCAAGTTTTTCTTTTCAGCCCTTTTGGCAGCTGAACTCTAGGCAACTCTAGTTGACCTGGCACGTTGCCAGCCTGCCAGCCATGCCCCAAGGCTCATCATAGCCTGTTAGCATTTCATTAGCACGTGCCCTAGCCCCTCCGCTGCCCCGGGCACTGGCAGGAGACAGTGCTCAGTCTACATGTGCCAGCTGGGCCCATTCATTATAACAGTAGATAGCCCAGCCAGCACAGTTAAGTGTCTTACTGGGGACTTAAGCTACAGTAGCCCTAAGTTCAGCTTGTATTTGTGTTATAGAGTTTTGTAGTTTTAATTCTGTGAATGTTCTGTTTACCAGTTTATCTTGGAAATAATTCCCTCATTAGTTTTACTAAAACACATACAGGCATTTGGGTCACAGCAGTATTTGTCAGGTTTGTAGGTGTTATAGTTATAATCTCGGCATCATAATCAATTAATAGAGACCCTAGTGTATAATATTGTGAATTGTTGTGATTGAATGTTTCTTGTCTGACCTTCGTGGCCACCTTTGTGTTCCTAAGTCTGTTTGTGTGTGTGCTTTCAGTCCAATAGGCAGCCTGTCAAACTTAACCTGCTCACCTGCCAGGTCAAGCCCTGCGCTGAGGACAGGAAGTGCTTTGATCTAATTTCTCGTAAGTGACACACACACACAGACACAAACTTGCTGCACATTTCACAACATGCCAAAATGGTTTGGTAACGTACATTTTCTTTAAACCATCAAGGAAAAAGAAGCTGTGGATATGACTGTATAACAGACTATTTTCTGACTGCCTGTAAGACGGATAGTTTACACTGTCTGGTGCCTCTGTATATTGGCCAAGGCAAGATCCGAAATTTGATTACTTACCTCATGGTTTCTGTATTCCCACAGATAACCGGACATATCATTTCCAAGCTGAGGATGAACAAGAGTTTGTCATGTAAGTATTGTAGAGTAATGGCACACAGAAACATACGTTAACCCATTCTGCTTAACAAAAAGGATCAAAAACATGCTTCGGCTGTGACATGCCTTCAGCGTATTATCAGGCTAGTGATGGCATATAGCAAAAACATGTTGGTGAGGCAGTAATCCGTTTTTATTTGCATGGGGAGAAGAGAGCATATTTCATATTTCTTAAGTTTTAAGCGTTTACCTAGCCCACTATGGACTAACGCACCCTGAAGAGACTCCTCATATCAGATCACCAAGATTGAGCTAGATATTGTTGAGGGATCACAAGCCATCACCTGATACTTTTTATTAATGGGGGGTTGGTTAGTGTTTGCTGTCTGGTTTCATTGACATACTTCGTTGACACTGAAAACAGGAAGTGTTCTCTGTCATCAAGAGCAACAGACTGTTGAGCCAGTGGCAGCAAGTGTAGCAGTGGGATTTGTGGTTTGCAATAATTCAGGTCATTGTAACCACATACCCTTGTTTCCAATGCAGTCACACACATGCATTTAGAGAGGCATGCACATACACACACATACCCAGATATTTATTACCTAAATGCTACGGATACAACGATTATTCTTTTAAATTAGGGTTTCTGGGCCAGCTACACAAGATATGACTGAACCGATTCACACATACAGGACTGGGTGAAAGCTGGGGGATCGGTAACAAATCGTCGGTCCCAGCGTCTTTTTCAGCAATCAAAATCATGAATTCTCATTTCTCTATTAGTTACTTTATTACTTTGTTACTGTCTTTTGTATCTTTCTTTCTCCTTCCATGTCTCTGCTATGAGCATTGTTTCTCCTGCTGAAAGATATCTTTCCTGTATTGAATAGAAACTACGTATTGAGATTCATATCAAATTGGTCTAAGAACACCGCCTGTAAACTATGTTTACTGTACTCAGGCAGCACTTTGACTTGTGACACTTTGGCTCTGGGCATGTATGCTCTCATTACGAGGACTGAAACTTTGTTCTAATCATGTTGTGGCCGCGCCACATGACTCAGTGCTATCCTGTATCTCCATGTAGTCCCTAAGGATACAGCTCACTGACTGCTCACTCCCTGCTCCGTCACGCACCTCCAGTTGCAGAGGCAGCCATTAACAGCAACAGTTTCTCCATCATGGGATTTTCAATGAAATATTTAGTATTCCATAGGGTTCCTGCTTTGCGCAGTCATGCTCCCACTCAATTAGGCTGGGTGCATAATGCAAGTAAACACGCTAACGTTTTGGCTCAGCATCTGTACACCTACACATATTGTCTTGTTTTGCTCAGCCTCTGGGGTGCGCACACACACACACACACACACACACACACCCACACACTCACACTCACACACACACACACACACACATACATACATCAGTTTTCCTGCCCACTCCTTTTTCCGGCCTCTGCTTTTGCAGACAGGGTTGAGTGACAGTGATAGGGGAAGTGCTGACGTCAGGCTAACTGAGCCCAGTGAGTGTGTTAGGGCCAGTGCAATGGGCAGTGTGTGCAGGAGCAGATTGTGCTGTACTGAACTGCAGGAGGTCATGTTTGAAAGGCAGTTACTTCCTGTCCGCCTGATTTGACTTTTCAAAATAAATAAATGTCCACATATGGATAAAATGTTGATGACATTTTGTCAGTCCTCATGTTGAAAAGGAAGCATTGTATGGATTAGAATTAGGAATAGGTTCAATTTAGGGTAAGGGTTAAGGTTGGGTTCACAATCATTCTATTGTAATAATGTCTATACTCTATAGTAATAGAAATGAGCATGTGTGTATGTGTGTACGTATGCAGACAAGTGAATACGTGTTGGCTTTTTGTACAGTTTGGTCAGTTTATGGCCTTACTGGACTCAGCTAATAAAGGCTAAAATGTATCAGTATGCATGTATAAGGTGTAAATCTATCTTTGGACCATTTATACAGCCTGTAGAATAGAATGTCCTTTTCTCCGTTTATGCTGTGCTGATGGTTTTATGGAAATCGACCCTTCACTCCTTTATAAAAACAACAACAACTGTAGCAATATTGATAATAATAAAAGTAATAATAATGATAAATGTTATTTTTAATGCACTTATCTCAAACCAAAAGTGCTAGATATATTTTAACAATACATTTTGATGTTTGTTTTGCATGTGGTTGTGCGTGCGTTTGCTTGTGTGCGTGCGTGCGTGTGTGTGTGTGGATGCATCCATGTGTTTATGTTCATGTTCATAATTGCAGCTGGATCTCGGTGCTGACCAACAGTAAGGAGGAGGCGTTGAACATGGCGTTTCGAGGGGAGCAGAGTAGCGGAGGGGAGGACGGTTTGGAGGACCTGACTAAAGCCATCATAGAAGACGTGTTCCGCATGTCTGGCAATGAAGTCTGCTGCGACTGCGGAGCTGCAGGTGTGTATTGCGTGTGTGTTTGTGAGTCCAAAGGGTCTCAAGTTCCATACACACCCTGTTCCTGCTTTGTGCTTACTCAACGTTCACCTTGTCACGGAAAAAGATGACACCTTCCCTCAGCATTTTCTGACCCCAAAACTGAACTGTGGTCCAAATCTTTATTCAGAGCCACACATCAGTCTTGATTTCTCTGCAGTGTCATGCATGCCCTATGCTCCATGTCCTTCAGTAGTTGGTGTCTGAACTAGCTTACCCTGCAGAGTCCCCCAGCAGCTCTGTGCGTGTGCGGCAGTAGCGTTGTTAGCGTCCAGGACACAGCCCGATCCTGATCCTCCCCGACGTGATGAACCAAAGACTCAGCACTCTGTGGCACAGACGTACAGGCCCTCTGACACCTGACCGCACACACACACATACACACACACACACACACATACACACATACACACACTCTCCTCTGTCATCACAAACACACACAGCAGCCCACCGACGGGAGGAAAAAAACAGTCCTACGCTTAGAGAAACAACATCATTACATCACATTGTTACATAATTCACACACGCTCCACCGACCCCTGCAAGCTGCTGAAGGGGAGTTAATTTGACATGTCGATACTCTTGTCGCTGTGTCGGTACGCATCATTTCAGTATTAACACGTGTTACAGATGTGGGTTATAGCCAAATTGGATGCCTGTCTGACTCCATTTTAGGATGAATAGCTGTTTCCTGTTACCAACAAACGTTACATTTGAGGCATTGCTGAGGAGTCGACATCAATTTTCTTATAGTACCTAGATGTGGCTCTCCCTTCCTGAACCAACATGATGATGAACTTCATGGTTGAAAGGTCTTGGCCTCTTTTCTTCTCTCTGGCCAGAGGAGGAGGAGGAGGAGGGCTCCATCTCATGCAATATTCTCCCAGGCTCTTCCTCTATAAGACACAGCTCAACATGCTCTTTGTGACCTATCACCATCTTGCATCTGTTTAGTTCATTGTGGAGTGTATGTATGTGTGCGTGCCTGCCTGCCTGCTGTATGGCTGTGTGTATGACTCATTGGTTTTGGACTGCCTCCGATGTTTCCAGCGGCCTCTGACTAGTGTTGTCAGACAGAGCTGCAGCTCTCTCCTCCTCCCAGTGCCACTGAGCTCACATCAGCCCAGCCATGGGCTGTGGTGTAGGTCAATCACTGCGGTTTAGAGGGTAGTGCGCTAAGTCGCCACATGGCTCTGCTACATCAGAGCATGCTCATGCATTTTGCTTGGCAGTAGGTTACGCAATGGTCTCTATCTCTCTTCCGCAGTATGATGTGCCTGTGGCCATGGTCTTGTGCCCACCACAGTCCTCTAGTGGTGTATAATGTCTGGTGCTTGTATTTCCATTGTTGTCTGCAATAAAAATATAAAGTCATTAAATGGCCTTAGCTTTGAATAAGCAGCCACTTGATTTTAGTGCAGCTTTAAGCAAAATCTGCCTTTTGATATTCAATATAGGCTTACATCTGAGACAAATCATGTATTTACTATAGTTATTGGACTATCCCCTCACGGTTAGCAGATGACTTTGGCAGTAACCGTATAGATTGTGGCTCTGCAGCATGATGTATGCGTCACTAACATGCATTTTGTCATATTGTTTGTGTTTATAGACCCTAAGTGGCTGTCCACCAACCTGGGTATCCTGACCTGCATTGAGTGCTCTGGCATCCACAGGGAGATGGGGGTCCACATCTCTCGCATCCAATCCATGGAGCTAGACAAGCTAGGAACCTCTGAACTCTTGGTGAGTCATATTGTACTGGGAAACGCTCTACAAAGTGAATAAATTGTTTTTGAGGCAGTAGTCAACGCCCCTCACTATTTTCATCTCTAGTGAACCATTAGGAATGATGAAAGGGGTGTACAGTAGTGGAAACACAGGGAAGAAGGATCTGGCAGAATTTGATCCCTAAGGCAGCATGGATAGATATGCTCCCAGAACCACTATACTAATCAGTCTCTGAGCACATGTGAATTCTTCTCTACTTGTTGACATTATTATGATCTTATGCTGACTTTCCCCTCTTTTCCCCCCAGCTGGCCAAGAACGTAGGGAACAGTAGTTTCAATGAGATCATGGAGGGGAACCTCCCTTCCCCTTCACCAAAGCCCACTCCCTCCAGTGACATGTAAGTACTCTGAGGGGAAAAAAGCTTTATGCACATTGTTTTTATATAGCATGAACTGACTAATTATTTTTCACTTAAAGCTCATTCCAGTATACACACTTTCAAAACCGTGCCAACATTATTTTGTCCACAGGACAGCAAGGAAGGAGTTTATCAACGCTAAGTATGTGGACCACAAGTTTGCGAGGAAGACATGCACATCAGCGGCAGCTAAAATGATTGAGTTGTGTGAGG
This sequence comes from Rondeletia loricata, assembly GCA_900302605.1. Lineage (NCBI taxonomy): Eukaryota > Metazoa > Chordata > Actinopteri > Beryciformes > Rondeletiidae > Rondeletia > Rondeletia loricata. Next base: position 7,991 of record OMLI01001118.1, read on the forward strand.
CGGTCCAGTCCAGGGACCTGCTGGCTCTCATCCAGGTCTATGCAGAGGGGGTGGAGCTTATGGAACCCCTCCCAGAGGCGGGGCAGGTGAGTCAGACCTCCAAGGCGTAGATGGAGTATACATAGAGATTAAGAAATGAAAACTGTGGCTACCATGTAACCTGACTCTGCCAGATGGTTTGCTTTCACAAATACATCTGGGAACGCTCCAATCTATTGGTTTGACTCCGAACCACCAGTGGTTCGGACCAATCAGCGTCCTATACGGGCGGGCTTTGCATATCTATGTGGGCTTTGGGTGTGATGACAGCGAGAAGCGCCAGTTCCTTCTGCAATGGCGGCGGCCACAGAAACACAGGCTGGTGTAGATGCTGCAATAACATCAGTTATTTTTATTATTATTATTCTGTTGTATGTTGGCGTCAAACACTATTCAATAAGCTAGCAGACTAACTTCAGCTAGCTTATTGCTTTGAATAGTGTTTGACGCCAACATACAACATAGACGTTTATGTAACATTAACATTAGGCTAAAGCATGTAGCCTAATGCTAAACTGCAATGATAGTCTACCTCCATGCTAACTGGGCATCTGCGGTTTATTTACGGTCTTCCCTCTTCGGCGCTATCCTACTACGTCATATGGGTTGTTGATCTGATTGGTTGAAGTTAGCCTGCCCAGACGGTGATAGACTGATTGTTCATCCAATCACCTGCCAAGTAGCTTTTTGAAAGTGCCTGCCCCTTTCAAAGGTTTGCCGAGTGCGTTTCCAGATGGATTTGTGAAAACAAACCATCTGGCAGTCAGGTTAGCTACCATGTGCATACCATGTAACCATGACATTCTAGGTTTGTATCTAGCCTGGAACTTTTGTTGCATGTCATCCCCCCCTCTCCCATCATTTCCTGCTGTTAGGGGCAAGACTAGAAAACTCCCACCCAGAGCTCGGCACAGATTGTTGGTTCTTCCTCATTTGAGGTTTGATGGTAGCAGGAGAACCAATGCTGATACATTACTGCCAGTTGGTTTATTATGGTGTGTAGAAATGGGTGTAATGGTTGGAAAATTTTTGTCATCCAGATAATTTCACCACTAGGTGGTGATATGCACTGCAAGAACCCCTAGCACATTGTAGGGCTCATCTCACTTGATTCCATACTTACACAGATGGCAGCATCTGTGCCGGCATTCCATGGTTCAGCCTGTTTTTCCCTTTGTTCCCTTGCCTCTTCCCCCACTGGTTTAGGCATGAATGAAAGCTATTAGACGGTGAAGATAACTGTACTGTAAACATCATGGATGATTAGACTTAATCTGACATAAATGGGTCAAGGTTTTATAACACAGGCATACTTCTCTAATGAAAAATTTAAGGTGTACTGTGCAGCAGTAGGATAGAGAGGATATCACTCGGTGACAGAGGGAGCTACTGCTGCCTGCGCTATGAGGTCTGACTCACCGATATCTGATCTGCTCCTGTCAGTACATCTGAATGGCTGCTTTCTGCAGACGGCACAGTGACACCCCCACCCTCCAACCCTGAGACACAGACAACATGACAGGAATGCAAGACTAAATAGACCCCATCCTCTCCTCTATAACAGATACTGGTGTTTAGTGTGCCAGGAAATTTACACATATTCCTTATTCTTGTCTTCATCTTTCCATATATTTCACATTTCATATCCACCCTCATTGTTCCGTGTAAAGAAATAACATCTGGATCCAGTTTTGAAACGCTGATTCAGATGAAGTCACTGGAAGAGTCTCCCTAAATCGGGGCAATGTCAGCATCATGCCTGTAGAAATATTATTTTTAGGAGCCATTTTGTTTACTGCAGCTTGTTTAAATGCTGAAAGAGAGAGAGGGAGGGAGTACAGAATGGATGCTGCCCAGATTGTCTCACCGTGTCTTTGCTGTGTTTGATGGCCCCCTGCAGGAAGCTGGGGAGACAGCATTGCACTACTCTGTACGTACTGCTGACCAGACCTCACTGCACTTGGTGGACTTCCTTGTGCAGAACAGGTACAATTTTAAAAGAGTCATTTGTACTGGACTGGTAGAATACTGTTGTACTAGGCTATGCAGTTGTGAACTGGCATTGCCTTTCTATGCAACTGAAATAGCTGTGAAAATGTCATTAAACACCCATTAGTTTACAACATTATCATGTAGTAAATTATACTGTTTTGTGGAAAACATGTAGTATCAAATTTGATGTAGTTGCCTGCTGTGAGTGTTTCTCTTCTGTGCACCACTGTATAATAAAGCAGAGGAAGTGCAGAGGAGAGCTTAGCACTGCACAGCTCAGCTTAGATTCCCACAAGGCAAACAGAAATGGGTCAAGCACTTGTTCTCTGCCTTAATTTATTCCTCTCTTTTCAATTGTTTACTCACCACTGCTCCAACTGCACACAGCTCCTTCTCATTAATTAATAGCTGCGCTCATTCAATGTCATGCTTACTCTTCATTATTTGAAGTAATTTCTTTGCCCGTCCGGGAACTGCAAAAGACCTAGACGGGATTATTTGCCTGCTGTTAACATTCTAGTGTTTTGCACCATAATTGAAGATGGCTATTAGGAGGTCAGCTTGTTTCTCAAAGCACAAGTCTGTGCTGAATTATTTTTGTATATGTTTTTACACAGACCCCTAATATGTGTTCCCATTTAGCCAATTTTTTCTATTCTTATGATTATAACATTATTAACACATTTCTACAATCATTGCTACAAGCTTTTTACCTTATTTGCTTCACTTCTTGACATGACAGCTCACCTCAGACGTAAAGGAAAGGCAGATCTTGTTTTTAAAAAGAGGTTGGCCTGAACCTTTTGCTCAACAGTCGTGTTAAATCAAGGGAGCCTGGGTAATGATACATCACATTAACCTGAGCCGCAGGACTGGAAAATGCCCTCGGGTTTGCGACCCGTGTCCTGACTATATGCGTGTGTGCGTGTGTGCGTGTGTGTGTGTGTGTGTGTGTGTGTGTTTGTGGGTGCGCGTGCATGTGTGTTTACCACAGTGGTAACCTGGATAAGCAGACGGAGTGGGGGAACACTGCCCTGCATTACTGCTGTATGTACGAGAAGCATGAATGCCTCAAGCTACTGCTGAGGGGCAAGCCGTCTACTGACATCAGTGAGTCACATGCTGTATATAGGTTCATACTCTCGTTAATGTCATCTCTATGTACGTGTCAGACTCTAACGGTTCATCATCCCCACTCCCTCAGCCAATCAGAATGGAGAGACGGCACTGGATGTTGCCAGGCGACTGAGGAACACTCAGTGTGAGGAGGCAGTAAGTATTTCCCACCGGCAGAAACAGGATCACCCAACTGTAGCTTTGGACATCAGAATAGATTTTAGTGGCCAATAAAGATAGCTGATTCAACCCTTCACATTGGTTAACTCTGGAACATAGATCTTAGCCAGGTAAATTAAATACAATGCAGTGTAGCGTACGCTGTGGTAGATCAGACATGGGTTGAGCAGTTATTGGGCAGATTACATAGAACACTAGATGGCAGTCAAAAGGTCTATCTAGCCTCAGGCATCAGTGACAACAGAGTGGAAATAATTGTTGATGCATGTTTACTATTAACGCTAATATGAGAGCAGAGTGTGCATACATGAAAGCAACCTTCAG
>OMLI01001118.1:12117-29046 GCA_900302605.1 Rondeletia loricata
AAAACAGCTATTGGTGATGTGCCTTGCATTTCTGGGTCCATTTTATTGTTTCATAGTGTATTTTTCTTGTTCCTGTGGATAACTGGCCAAACGTAGATGACGTGACGTCATGCTGAGATATTTCCAGCGTAGCTAAAATAGAGTTTGATTGCAGAAAAATGTTCAACTGTCTACAACATCTGTGGTAAATGTCAGGTTTTGATGTCAGGCCTTCAGAATCAAAGAGCATGGGGATGAGAAATATATTGTAGAAGAGGCAGAAATACCAATTTCTCCATGACAGCAGCCTCAATAGACCATAATGCAATGCAGACATAAATTATGTTGTGTTTTGGGGCACGGCCACCCCAATGTTAAGTCAAGTCAAGTCAAACTACTTGGCTAACTAGCTACAGTATATTTATATGCCCATATGCCCACCTTTGATTGAAAGCAACAAGTTCAGACATGTTCTCTGTGGGTTGTCAAAAGTCATTCTGGGAAATGTAGGAAATCACAAGTAGACGAGGCAGGTTGAAGTTAAAGTGGATACACCAAAAAAGTAAATTGCAATACAAAATAACAAAATAAACCCATTGAACATCACATGATTTTTGATCTAATAGTATAAGAGTATCCAAGGGTGGATTTTTCCTTTAACATTGCCAGGGTTAGGGGTTTAATTCCACTGGAGCCACCCATTCTAAACAAAAACAAAAACGCATGATAAAAGCATCCACCAAATTGCATATCTTATCCAACCCAAATCCAAACCATCTACCGTCTCCCCTGTCCATGTCCCTCTCCAGCCCAGTCCCATCAAGAAGGACCGCTCCCCCAGGCCTCAAAGCTTCTGCCACTCCTCGAGCCTTTCCCCCCATGACAAGCTGTCCCTGCCAGGCTTCATCAGCCACAGGGACAAGCAGCAGCGCCTGTCCTACAGCGCCTTCACCAACCAGATGTACAGCGCCTCCACTGACCTCACCTCCTCCCCTGTGGCTGACGGACCCCCGCTGCCACCCAGGAACCAGGGCAAAGGTCAGACTTGACAACCCCATGCTTTTGAGCCTGCGTCCATATCCAGACAACACCCGCACTATTATCAGTCTCTAGCATATAACCATGACAGTCACTGAATTCATTATGAGGTCATGTTTAGCTAATCTCTCTCCTGCAAATGTCAGCCTGTAATGCAAATAGTTGAGCGGTTGTGTGCTTTACTGTGTGTGATTACTTTTGAGGGAAGATCTACAGTGAAACTGTACCATGTCATATATGTCTGTTGATGTTTGATCATATCCAGGACAGGAATAGATGCAGAACAATGCTTTGTAATCAGTTTTCTGGAAAGAATTTCTTCCTTGCTGTAAATCTGTCAGTCAATCCAATGCCTGCACACGTGTGCACACACACACACACACACACACACACACACACACACACCCTGCAGTGGAATGCAATTTGTCAACACACAGATCAGAGGGCGGGAAGCAGGTGTCATTAAGATTGCTTACACAAAGAAGCTTCAGGAAAATAGATGGCTGCAGGAGAGGGCAGGATGAGGTTGGCCAGGCTTGGTCAACCATGTGAAAGGGAAACTGGATACACAGGCAGACAGCACTCATTATGTAAAGGCCCATCACACTTCTCCATCATTAGCCTTGACACATTATACAAACAGTGTACTGTTGGCTTGCCTGTGTCTGCAGTATTATAATTAAAAATAACGTTGCTCCCCCTGAGTAGGTGTTTAAACACCAACATTCACAGCTGAAGTTGTATACTCAGCATAAAAACAGTATGTTGTTGAAAATGCCATGTTGTAGAAGCTTACACTGCAACAATATCCATCTTAACAAGTCATTTAATCCATTACTCTTACTTTTATGTATTAAAATAAAAATGTTCTTAAAACGAAACGAGACTCTGCCAGTAAGGTGAAATAATTTCACCTGATTTCAATGCGAATCAACTTGTTTCAAGAATTTTCTTGAATTAAGTGTCACTTTCTTGACACTAGAGGAGTGAGCTGCGTTATTCTTCTTTGTTTTGAGATATTGACACTTGTTCCTAGAAAATTCCTGAAACAAGTGTAATAGCATGTTTTATAAAAAATATTGTAAGACTGAAAAAGAGACTAAAAGACATACATGGACATTCTTTGCCAGGCGGGATAACATGCTAACTCCTAACATGCTAGAGATGAGCAGAGCAGCGCTCTCTTGCCCCCAAGGCGAGCTTTGTGCCGTTTCTCCTCTTTTGCTTTGCTTGCCACTGATACAATTTCATCTTATTTTATAGTGTGTGGGAGCCGCTCTTTTAAGACTGACAGATTCTCTCCCACACTCCTCATCTCGCTCTTTCTTTCTCTTTTTTCCCCTCTATTCTTTCAGCTCCACACTTGGCATTCCTTGGCTCTCACTCGCACTACGCCACACTGGCTGGCACTCGACCATACATCAGTGAATATCCTGTTTTTACGTTCTCCCCCTTACTCGGCTGTGTGCCCCATATACAGTTGTTCCTTCCCTTTACTGCTCAGTTTCAAGTTCAGGTTCAAGTTTATTTGCCATTTGTATATATATCGAGATATATATGCATTGGAATTTGTTGTCATACGAGCTCAAGAGTGAAAAGAAGAGAAAAGTAGTACAATAAAACAAAATAAATAGATCAATAAAATATTAGAATGAGAATATACATATATTAGTGATCATTCAAAAGCCGTACAGCACTGGGGTAATAGCTATCTCTTGAACGGCTACTAATCGCTCTTATGGACTGGTATCATCTTCCAGAGGGTAAAGATAGGAATAGCTCTGCTGCAGGGTGGCTTGGATCCTTGACTATGTTCTTAGCTCTGTTTAGAGCCCTGCTTGTGTAAATGTCCTTTAAAGATGGAAGATCAGCACCAATAATGCGATGTTTGATAGGGTGGTGGTGTTCTTAACTGAATAATGTAACCGTGTAGGCTAGCTAAGGCTGGTTAATTATTTCTTGCCTAGATGCATTTTTATCGCATTGAAATCATGACCCACCATCGCTGAGCTGTAAAGTTTGATCACAGCTGACTTCTCTCTGGCTGAGCTCTCTATTAGCTGCTTTCACTCTACTTTACTCTATATCATTAGCAACCTGCAATAAGTGCTTTGGACTGCCCAGTAGCATACACATAAACAAACAGACCCATCCTGAAAGACACGCCCAGAAACGTGCACACACCCATAATCATACAGTGTCCCTTTTCATTTTTGTATTCCCGTCCAGACATTCCTGTGTAATATTTGTGCCCGCCAGTATGTTGTTTTACTTGCATTGATTTTGTCCTAACATGTCTCATATTTTATCCTGCAAATCTGTTGAACCTATTACTGACAGCAAGACACTACCTTCTCCATTTCTTTCACCTCTTCCCCTCCTCACCCATCCTTCTTTAGCTTCCTTCATCCTCCTGTGGGTATTGAGGGTAGCAGAATGATTTTGACCTATCATTCTCCCCGTCACCTCATGTGTTTTATGTATCACTCCTCCAGCTCCTCCCTCATCTGGCCCTCCCTCTACACTCACCCCTGGAGGCAGCTCCACCCTGTCCAAGAAGAGGCCTCCACCCCCCCCTCCTGGACACAAACGCACCCTGTCTGACCCACCCAGCCCGCTCTCTCACAGTCCACACAGTAAAGGGGGCTTGACTGGGGGTGAGACGCAAGCACACATACAGTAGGGCTGGTTTCACACAGGCATGGATTAAGCCTACTGCTAGACTATCATGATTCTCCAATGCATTAGGAGTACGTTGACAGTTCTGCATTGGAAAAATCATGTTGTTTAAGTCTGGTTGATCTACACTGGACAGAAACGTTAGCTGTAACTAACTTGGAGACAAGGAGAGAAAACAAACACATTTTAGAATGTATTGGCAATCCTGTGTCCAGTTATGTGTTTTTACTGTTATTACTCTTGTTATCATATATCCTCTCTGGTGTTTTGTGTATTTTGTGTCACACATAACACTCAGCCACTCAATGAATCACTGATAACCATACAGGCTTATGGAAAGCTCAGCCAGATAACTCCCCCCTCATTATTTTTTTGGACCATCATAGCAAGTTTATTTCTTTCTACATTTATATCAAATTAATGTATTGGTTAGTGCTCTGTTATGATGGTGAATAATCTATTTGTCGTCATCAATGTCAATATTTCAGGAAGTGACTCCACCCCTCCTCCCATGAGCAAGATGTCTCCTGTATCTAACAAGTTTGAAGGCATTCCACAGCAGCAAAGGTATCGCAGCTGGCTTAGCCAAACAGTGAACTTATGTGACGTTAACGTATCACTCTGAAGTGGTCTGATGTCAAGGTATCAAAATGAGAGCAAATATTTAGAATGTATCTTTTGTAGCCATTTCTCTTTATGGTAAAATTATTCCAGCTGATGATGAGGGACAAGCTCCTCCTTTGATTTGGTTTTCATTCAACTTCATCTTCATCTGTTCTCAGCTCTACTTCAAGCAACACAAAGTCTACACTTGGTCCAAGGGTTCTTCCCAAACTACCTCAGAAAGGTACACATATTACGACCTGCGCCTAGATTTCATTCTAGTGTATATTGCTGTATCGAAGAAGAAGTTGTGAAGTAACTGTATGCTACTCTTCCTCTAGTGGCATTGCGGAAGATCGACACCATACACCACCCATCTATGGATAAACCCAGCCTTCCTCCAGAGGTCTTCCAGAAGTCCCCACCGGGATCTGAAACCCCCCAGAAGGCTCCTCTGCCGGACAGGCCTCAGCTAGGGGACCTGCCCCCCAAGCCTCAGCCCTCTGACCTTCCCCCTAAACCTGGAGAACTTCCTCCCAAGCCCCAGCTCTCTGACCTCCCTCCTAAACCTCAGCTGGGAGACCTGCCGCCCAAACCCCAGCTCAAAGACCTCCCTCCCAAGCCTCATCTCGCAGACATTCCCCCCAAACCTGGAACAGCTGAGTCCGGTCCCAGGCCGCCTCCCGGAGAGCCTGCTCCAAAGCCTCAGCCTCAAGACTCGCCCTCGCCCAATCAGCAAGCGGATATGGCGACCCCCTCCCAACAGCCCGGCGAGGACACCAATGGGAGCCCAGCAGGAACTGCAGAGACACCTGTGCCCCTCCCAAGGAAGATCAACACGGTACACACATCCTCTCTCTCGCGCAAACATTTTCTCACATACGGTAGTTAAAAAGTTGATACGGCACTGTTTATGTTTTGCGGAGTCAAGGTCTATTTAAGCTTGGCCCCTGACCCTGCTGGTCTGCTATTGGACTACTTCCTTTTGAGCGCTCACATAGAGAATTAGGACTTGGCACTTACCTTTTATGTGATTTTGATCGGATTTTTGCTTGATGTTGCTTTCTTGGCCAGGTCTCTCTTAAAACAAAGATTTCTAATCTCAGTGGGACTACCAGGTTAAATGAAAGTTAAATGAAAATAAAAGAAGTATGTGTTAACTAAGAGTTTTGTTATGTGTATGTCCAGGGGAAGAGCAAAACTCGCCGGGTGAAGACGATCTACGATTGCCAGGCTGACAATGACGACGAACTGACATTTGCAGAAGGAGAGGTGATCATAGTTACAGGAGAAGAAGACCAGGAGTGGTGGGTGAGTACAGCTTTATTACTACTTTCTACACGTCCATCTTTTTGGATCCAGCGGTCCTTGGGCCTCAAACAGTCTCAATGGCACAAAAAGAGAGGAAAAACACTGAACACTGAATGCCATATTATGCTCTTTTTCTAATGCGTTTTCTCTACCCTTTTCCTTCCAGATCGGGCACATTGAAGGGCACCCAGAGAGAAAAGGGGTGTTCCCCATGTCTTTTGTGCACATCCTGAGTGACTGACAGCCAGAAAGACTTGCACTAAGCCTCTCCCTCAGTCGAGGGAGTCTTGTAAATAGCTACCGTAACACCCTCTGTCACACGACAAGTGTTCTCAAGAAAAACAACGAAGAAACCCAAGAAGGCTCATCTAGCCATGGATGCCACATCCATGCTGTACAAAGAATGTGTGTATTCTTCCTCTACCAGTATTATCTTAACCCTATAGCATGGCTGTGACAAAGCCACTCTCAAAACCCTAGCACTTATCTCAAAGTCTATGTTTATGCTGTTACTGTGTATATATTTATGTAAATATATATATTTGTGTGAGTGTATATACATGTTTTATTGTACAAAACATGTACAAGTAACATTGCTCTCTACCTGTCAAATAAGCATCAGGGCGGTGGAGTTTGAATTTTATCTGTATTAATTTTACTGGTCCTCAAGTAATTATCAGCTTATATTTCTGGAAAAGGACAAGTAGGAAATGGAATGTGAAATAGGTCATGTCACTATTTGTCTTGCATCCCTGTTTACCACCATAATTGACTGAAGAGGCAGAAGAGTCCCACTGATCTTCCCAAGATGAGAAAAAAAAAAATATCATGTACTCCTTGTTCTTGCTTGCTTTGTGTGTACACGTATTATGGTTGTTTTACAGTATAGAAACCTGCTGCTACTGTGTGGTGGAATATCAAAGCCTGTGGTTCACTGTAGGTCACTAATTTACTCCTTGTTACACTTAATGTATGCTCTGTGTGAACTAAACGTCATCTCCACAGTCCTTGACCTTTCTGTGCATGGTGTAACAATGACTGGAATTGAGCGGAGTGCTGCGTTCAAGACGCTCACCTCAGGGTTTGAAGAGCCACTATTAAGGACTACAAAAAGGTATCCTGTTGAAGCCACTATTATTCACATGTGGGGGAAGCTCAAGAAAGGACATCTTAGCAATAACTTGAATGATTTTCTGACGGCTTAGAAACATTCCACAATGTATAATGACCCGTGTTCACAACTCTGAACAGTTTCACATAATGGGTTTATGCAACTCATGAGCTTGAATTTTGATTTTATGTTTAGATTCAGTGTCATGCAACAGTCAATCATGTGATTTCAGTCCATGTTGCTGGATTCAGTAAAAATTCCAAGTTTGCCTGTGAACCAGGATTGTCTTTAAATGCAGGGTGGACTTGGTAAAAAGGATGGAGAGCCAATGTAATTTCACCTAGTCTTCACTCCTCACTGACTGCAGTTCTTCCCATGTAAAAAGGAACAAACCCATTGTATCATTAAAAGTGCTGTACTTAAAACCTTGATAGCTGTCATTATTGCAATGTGGTCCAATTCTTTTAACCTCCTGAGAGGTTCAAAACTGCGTCATTCTGAGGGCAAGAATGTAGTCCCGTACATTTGCAGACCAGCAGCTGCCATGTCAAGTTTTCCATCAGCAGGCACTGGCCGTTACACTGAGGGGGACCAACCATGTGTGCAAATGAGGCAGTGTAGGCTAGTAATTACATTTACCTCCCATATAGCTGTTGTCAAGTGAAAAGCCATCTTTAAAATGTGAACTTCTCTGTAGAAAAAAAAAGCCTTGTTCAGGTTAGGAAGTTTAGATTTGTTTTGAAAGGGTTTTCCAAGCCTAAGGGTCATACAACGTTGAGTCTATAGGCCATAAGAAATAAAAACACAAAAATATGAATTGCAAGATTTCACATAACTGCAATCAGTAGACTGTCTCAATCACTACTATGATCATTCTACATCTTAAGCGCAACAAGCAGCCACATGACAAAGTTCATCTCAAACAAATACTTTATTTTGGTAGCTTTACAGTTTTCCATTTGAACTAAAACGCCATTCAGTTCTACAGGTCCTTTAGGATTCAAACAAAATTCAGGAAAAGTCACTTCTCCAAGACAACATAAATACTTTTGTGTTGCAACACAAAATTATACCACTAAATAAAAACTAACTATTCAGCTAAAGCCCTCATACCAGAATACTGGTAAACAAAAACACAACTTATTTACACACTTGAACTTTATGTGGAAGCTTTGATCCTTGGTCCTTCTCCACCGATTTAATGACACCTACAGCAACTGTCTGCTTCAGGTCCCTTGCTGCAAACCGACCTGTGGAGCAACAAGTCAAGAAAATAGTTCGTTTCAAAGTACTGTCATGACTAAACATGGGTGAAATGTTCTTGTACAAGGAAGAACTTTAGACAAATGATTGATACTGTACCTAAGGGTGGGTATGTGAAGAAGCTCTCCACACACAGGGGCTTGTTGGGGACCAGTTTGACTGTAGCAGCGTCTCCAGACACCAGTAGCTGTGGCAGGTCCTCCAGTTTTTTCCCTGTGCGGCGGTCAAGCTTCTCCCTCAGCTCAGCAAAGCGACAGGTCACATGGGTAGTGTGGCAGTCCAGGACAGGAGAGTAGCCAGCCTTGATCTTCCCTGGATGGTTCAGAATGATCACCTGCAGACAGAAAAACAGTCTTATCAACACAGGGCAGAACTGGCAACCAGGAGGGCTTGAAATAGTTATTGCTCTTCAATTGAGGCCTGCATTGAACCAACCTGAGCCACAAAGCTGTTAACATCTGAGGGAGGGTCCTGTTGGGCATTTCCAGCCACATCCCCACGGCGCAGGTTCTTCACAGACACATTCTTTATGTTGAAGCCAACATTGTGTCCTGGTAGGGCCGTCTGCAGCCCCTGATGGTGCATCTCAATGGACTTCACCTCAGCAGTAAGCTTCGCAGGGGAGAACATCAGGGTCATACCAGGTTTTAGGATGCCAGTTTCAATTTTGCCCACCGGCACCGTTCCAACTCCTGTGTGGTTGAACAAAGAGCATTAGGATCTTCCATTTTAACAAGCATTGCAACACAGCTGTGCCTCCCCACCCCATTCCTCTGCTGCACACCTGAACCTCGTTTTGATTGATTGAGCTAATCAATGATTGAGTTTTCACAGAGGTTTGGAAACTTAAGGGTTAGAGAGCTGATTTCAAGGGGAACTTTAGGCAAGAGGCTGATGAAATTAAATTTTCTGCAACATAGCTGACCTCCAATTTTGTAGACATCCTGCAGAGGCAAGCGTAGTGGCTTGTTGATGGTGCGCACTGGTGGGTGAATGGAGTCCAGGACTTCTAGTAGAGTTCTCCCACTTGTACTCCCCTCCTTCCGTTTGGCTTTCCAGCCTTGGAACCAGGACATCTGTGGAGACATTACCTTAGTCGGGATGTTGTATGTCAGCGGTGGATGATTTTAAGCCTACAGAAACACTTACCTTCTGAGTTGCAGTGATCATGTTCTCCCCGGTCCAGCCAGAAATTGGAACAAACGGGACAGCTGTGGGGTCATAGCCAATCTTCTTCAGGAACATGCTCACGCTTCGCACCACTTCATCAAAACGTGTCTGGCTGTAGGGAGGTTCAGTCAGATCCATCTTGTTAACACAGACTATCATTTGCTTTACACCAAGCGTGTAAGCCAATAAGGCATGCTCTCTGGTCTGACCACTTCTTGAGACACCAGCCTCAAACTCTCCTTTGGCCGCAGAGACCACCAGGAGGGCAACATCAGCCTGCAATGAGATTCATGATATAGTGGTGGGGCTTCAGTTAAAACATGAAACAGCAGGAGTTACTTTCTAGGCATACACACACTAAAGCAGAAGGCAACCTTGCACGTACTGCTTACCTGTGAAGTCCCCGTTATCATGTTTTTTATGAAGTCACGATGGCCCGGAGCATCAATTATAGTGATTGTGTATTTCTGGGTGTTAAATTTCAGCAGTGATATATCAATGGTGATTCCTCGCTCCCGCTCAGCCTTCAGCTTGTCCAACACCCAGGCATATTTGAAGGAACTCTTCCCCATCTGTAGAGAAAAAGAAGAAAGAAAAATACAAGTCTCAGATTGTGTTTTTGCATTAGTTAGTTTTAAGTTCACCTTCCTCACCTGGGCTGCAGCTTTCTCAAACTTCTCAATTCTTCTTTGATCGATGCCACCACACTTGTAGACAAGGTGACCTGTGGTGGTCGACTTGCCACTGTCAACATGGCCAATTATCACCACATTAATGTGAATTTTCTCTCTTCCCATTTTCAAAGGTGGGTTTGATAATCAAACAAAGTAACTGCAGGCGTTAGAAATGGAAGAACTATGTTCAGTCTTCAGCTTCTTCTAAGAAATGGGTTTGGGTGGTTATTAAGGAGTGACTTTATAGGCTAGAGATGGCCCACACCTGACACATAATTGAAGACAGGTGCAGTGCTTAATTGAACCTAATTGATGGCTCTCTCTTGTATGATGTAGGCAGACCTTTGCTGACAATTTCTGACTCTGCAAAACACAAGAAAATTAGTCTGCACACCAAGAGAAAAAAAGCAGAAAAACTAAAGGAATTCTTCCAAAACAAACAGCACAGGAGGAAAAAAGATGCCACAAACGTTTCGGCCTAAGCCTTCATCAGTGTGCAACAACAATCAGTTACAGTCAGTTGTCTTTTAAAAGCCTGCCACTAACAATGGATCATCTACTGATCTCAAATCACACCCAGGTGTGTAATTTGGAGATGGCAGTCCTTGAATCAGCCTTCATAAATTGCCTGTCTCATCTATATCAAAGAAATTAGGATTAGCCACAAAGAATAAAAGGAAAACAACAAACAGGCAATAGACATATCTCCCATTTAAAAAAAATAAAATAGGAATAGAAAAACCCATTGCTGACTGTCATTTCTCTTTGAAGTTCATCTATGTTTCTGTGCCTATGAAACAGAAAGAAAATGTTGTATATATAATTTAATATAAACATGTCTTACCTACATATATTTTTGAGCATGGGCAGTGCAGCATGTAGATTACATTCTTAGTGTGGGATGTAATGCATGACTTAATCTCCAACAATTTTTTTGGATCAAAGTTGGAGTTTGTAAAGCAATTACTCTTGATTATAGTATTGGAAGCACTACAGTTCCTACAGGGAAAACTCCCTTTGATGAATTTCTCCTTTCTTCTTCTTACAACATCAGATCTTACAAGCACATTAGATATATTTTGAGTCCTCCTAAAGGTCCTAAAGGTGAACAGGTGGATTGACAAAAACTGAACTCAAAAAGGGATCTGACTGTAAAATGTACCAGTATTTATTCACTACAGACTTTATCATTTTACCTAATTCATCATAAGTCAGAATGTAGTTAATAGAAAAGGGTTTCTTCTGTCTTATTCTAGTCGTTTCAAACAATTGGTTTCCGATTCCGGTTCATCAATTTTTCTCATTTCTATATCTAAGTCTACAAAAAGTATATTCAGATGCATTTTTAGTAGTGGGCACAAAAGTACTCTTAGGTTTTCTCTTAGGAAAATGTCTGACACTCCAAGGAAGGACATGAATGAATGAATGAATGAATGAATGAAGGCCAATTCATTTCACTGAATAGCCACGCTGGAAAATAAGGACATGGCTCCTGCTCAGCCATCTCTGGTTGAGGTGAATGCCCCTCTTTCTGCCAAGTTATACCATCTCCATTATACTTTATTGTGCTCTATTAGTATGCACTGTGAAACTATGTCTCTACATAAATGGCAGCGAGACAAATTCATCTACATTCATAGCTTCTTTGTTATTATAGTGATTCTGATTGGGACAACCACATTGTTGTAACTCAGAGTAGTTAAGTAATGTAATATGTAGGGGGGTTGAGTTTGTGCGTGACCCCTCCAGGGAGGTCAGAGTGCAGGGTCAGACAACAGAACAGCGCCCCTGGTGCCGGTGTGTCTTGCTCAAGGACACTTTAGGAGCAGAGTAAATGAACCCTGGACGTTTTGGTTGAAGGATGGTCTTCTCTAAACACTAGGCCACTGAGTCCTAATTAAAGCTGTGGCGAGGCACATTAATAAGTCGGTCAGTAGCATGGGAAAGCTACAGCACCCGTGCACGTTGTAAAGACAAGAGGGACGCCGGGTGGAACAAATCGAACCCCCCTCCTGTTTGACGGACGCTATGACGCTCAATAACGAACCCGGAAATAGCGACAGCGAATCGCTTTTCTTCGAGCTCCCACAGCTAGCGTGGTATCAGACGTCGACTCCCCTGTTTCTCTACGAGCATCAAGGTAAGGACATTTACCGGTTTATATTCGCCTCAACTGGTCGCCTCTACTTTCCACCAGTTGCCATCCACTCGCACTTGTAATGTGAGTGCCGATTTCGCTCCTCAGAGACTAAATAGATGATGAATCACAAACGCGTGTCCGGCGAAATCAAAAACCATGTAACGCCAAGTTGGTTAACAATATAATATAACTGTTAAATGGTGAAACATCTTGTTGTGTATGGTAGCACACGGGTTACATCCTTGGTTTGCCGTTAACTTCCCCTTTTCAGAGTAACGGCAGATTCATGCTTCACCCATATGACTAAACCAGGCGATCAGCTGTTTCACCTCGTCTGTGCTGAAGGGACCAGAGCATCTATATTGTTTTAAACTAACTGTGGCTTGGATTATGACTGCATGCTTACAGGTCAGGATCCTTCATGCATACTAAACGATGCTTCAGTCTGCATGAAAAGAAATACTAACAGTGACAGCTGGCATGGTTGAAACTAGTTTGTCTTTAACTACTTGTAATTGATGATGGTCGCTCACCATGTCATTTTAATCACTGCTGAACAAAGGATTAGACCAGTGGTTTCCAACGTGTGGTCCTGGGAACCCTCAGGGGTCCGTGAAGGGCTTCCAGAGAGTCCCTCAGCAAAATGAGGGAGAGTGTAATGTCACTGTTACTTCATTTGAAGATGGGATATTGAGTGGATGTTGTAGGCATGACTGTTCTTGTCAGAGTTTTCACTTTCCACCATTCACAACTGTACCGTAACACAGGAAGAGACATTATGTTCTCTCCACCATGTCTGGCCCGGTCTCTGCAGGTCCTGAAAGTGGAAGTGAAATCTCCAGGAAGCCAGATTTGACGTTGTGTTAGGCTAGTGCAACTTAATTGTGGTTGTGATGCAGTTCTGCATTTGCATTTCTCTCTCAGGTCTCACGCTCTCTGCTAATGCAAATTGGACCTGTTCTGCCACCCTCAGGCTAATGGGGCATGTTATGAGGAGCAGAAGAAGGTTTAGGTTAGTGTATAACTCGGCAATCTTCCCATTTTGGCTGATGCTTTAACTCTGACACATGTTGACCCCATACCACCTCTGAGATGGTAGCCTGTCAGCCAGAGTTTGCAGACACATTCATTAGTTCAGAGAGGTATACTCTGTGGCTGGCCCATTAAATGACCTTTACCTCCTTGTGTCACCTAAGAATAAACAAGCTTTTCCAGCGTGTCTCTAATAAGGGGGGGAACACGTTGGCGCTCTCCCACAGGAACAAATGCTTCCGTTAAAGGTATGCTGCACTTTGTTGTGTCAGTCAACCTGGATCTGTTGCAAGTCAGTGGAAAATGGCCTCAGTCCCCTGGAGCAACCGATTCTGAACTGCGAAGTGAATTTTTTTTTACTGCCAGAGTATTTGAATGGATGCACAGTTACAGCAAGGAGCTTCTCCTTCTCCGAGCCTGGGTTTGTGAAATAAGCATGAAGGCCTCTGATGTGAGAATACAGCTCATTTGACATAATGTATTCTCTCATGAATCCCAGTCTGCTCCTGTTATAGGCCAGCATGTTTATTTTCAGATAACGTTTCTTAAAAAGTGAACAGAATGGATATTGTGTACTGTAGCAGCATTGTCATATAAAACAGGAAACTGTTGGAGCCCTTCAGATAAGGCAGTGATTTCCCCCTGTAGCTAACATGTTGTTATTATCTAGGTGTAGCGCTCTCAGTCATACAGCTTTTGACTTCCAATCTTTCTCATGTCAGTGACCCTCAAACACATACACACTAGACCCACTGTGACCCTCTCAAGGACCCCCAAGGGGGCCCCGGACCCCACTTTGGGACCCGCCTGTAACTAGACTACTGCCTTGAACACGCCCAGTCGGAGCAGCTAGAAAATGTATAGGCTTCAGGTCAGGTTACCTCCACTGCTCTGTACTCACGGCTCGCGGTTATGACTGACAGATATCTATCCTCCAGTGTTTCCGCCGCCATGTGTCTCCGGGACTTTCACACACGCTGAACTTTTATATAGTAAGTCTCGACGTCGTCCAGTCATTGTTGTAATACATTTACTTTGCGCACTGTTGTGTTTTGCCGTGGTATTGTGACAGTTAAGGCAGCTAGCACGTGTTTCAGACTGTTATTTATTACTATATGGTCGTTTTCTACGCCTAGGCTGTGGTAGTTCAGTGGTAGTTGTCGATGTAATGACGAGACATGCAACACGGGACATTATTTTGGAGGAGTTACAAAGTGACTGCATGTGTCTTGAGTGAGAATTAAGGTTTGCCGGAAAAGCCCAAACTGTGTGTGTGATGGACTGTTTCATCCCGAGCCTTGGTGGTTTTGTTTGTCTGCTGCTTCACCACACAAGCTCTCTTTGATTCCCCTTCCAGCCAGATGAAGTGTCTTGGTTGGTACTGATCTTATCCACATGCTTGTATAAGCATCAGTCGATCATTGTGGCTCACCAAACCTGCATGTTGTAGGTGCAACACTGTAAGTTCATGCAGAAAAGAGATGTATCGACTCTATAGTCCTTTCTATGGTATAATGCTGCTTGTGCAGTTATTTAGATTAACTTCCTATTAAACTGATTTGGCCTATTCTGCTGTTCCACCATGATCATGTACTTCTCTTCACATGGCTTGATCCAGAAGAGTTAGTGGCTTCTGGATCATTCTGTTTCTACAACTCTGTCTCTGTTGGTGTGTTTTTTAATGCTTTTAAAAACACTAGGCTTGTGATTATAAGAAATGTGAGCTCACTATGTATCTACACAAGTGACATACTTTGTTTACTTGGGCAAAAATGTGCAGCATTGCTAGACATTGTGCCGTCTGCCAAGTAATACAGTTTGTCATGGACTGGAGTCACTTCTCTGTGCAGAGGGTAATCTAACTCCCCTCCTGGCTACAGCTAATTCTCCCTCTTCCATCTGCATTGCATGTCTGTTCTTGTCCATACGCAGATCTTAGTTGAAATGATGACACACTTGAGTCACCCAGTAGGGGAGGCTGCCTGTGCCTGGGCCCCCTTCAGAGTAGGCTTGGCTGTTTCTACACACTGCTGAATTACTAGATCGACTATATTGCACGCAGTGTCTTGATCTTACTGGTCAATTTCAATCTACAAGGCCATAGGGTGCTTAATAGTGAGTGCCTTCTTTTTATGACTGCATGCATTCACACTCCTGAGAGAGCATTGGGGTGTTGTTTGATCCTCTCTGCTGTAGATTTATTGAAGAGGTTGTTGTTTAACACATGCCGACTGCTATAGTGTAAAACGAGCAAAGAAGGCTGCTCTTGAGCCCTGGAGGTCCTAGTTGTGGTGGTTTGTGTTTGTAGCCTTTGGCGGCGGTGTTAGTTTTGATGTCTGTGAGTCAGTACGTGTGCCAGTCTCTGATCTACGGCACTGGCTGGACTGGTAGAATTGAGCATTCCTCTCAACTTTCTCACTTCCCTCCTGTGATGTTGCTTATCTGAGCCCTAAGCATGCATGTAATGAGAAGAGGGAGCAATCTCATATCCCTTTCTCCTGTGGGCAGGCCGTGCACAGGCCTCCAAAAGGATGCTTTCATTTATTGCTCCCAGTAGGCTTTGTGGTGTCTAGCGTGTAGCGAAGCCATGGAAAAATGCAAAATGGCCTATGCATCGAATCGCTCAACATGAGACTATAAATAACTTGGCCTTCTTTTAACATAAAAGCTGTGACTTTGTGTGTCCCTCCACCTTTCACACATGCACACGAACACCCTCCAGGCCCAGATCTGTGGAAGTGTATGTATGATACAGTAGTGATGAGAATCTGTTGAAGATTTTCCACTCTGCCAGCCACATAAGCAGGTAACCAGCTATTCTTTGGAGGTTTCCTTCCTACCCTGGCGGTGATGATGATTCTTATTTTTTATCATGTGTATGTTAATCCAGGCATGATATCCTTGTGTGGCCGCCTACATGTCAGTGGACAGCATAGTGCAGGGATGTTGCCACAGATGGCAAATCAGCAGGGTAGAAATTCAGTTTTTGCACGACACTGTTGCCATGCTGCCCCCGCACCAAACCTTCATCCTTGCCTAGTGTTGAAACTGTCATATAAACCTTATGTGGAAATTTGTTCCGCTTTTTACCCCGACTGACTGAATGCTATGCAGGTCTGGAATATCTAGAAATATATGGAAAATCAATCTTATTACTTCCAGGTTTTGACAAATTTGGGAATTGCACAAAAAGTATGGAAATAGTCAGAAAAGTATGTTCAGTCCCAATACACATGACTACATATTTTATGTAATTGTAGACCCATTGTCATTTCACATATTGTGATATTTATCGTTATATATATATATAGAGTGATGTGGCACAGTTATTTTGCCCAGCCACTGTTAGTTTGTTTTATATTGAACACTGACCAAAATCTTTATATCCAGCCAAGAAGTTGTGGTTTGTAAAAAGCCTGGAAATTTGAAATACAAAAATCTGTAGGAGTGTGTGTGTATACCGGTACTTAAATACCAACAATTGTAGTCTACACTGTTGAGTCCTGTGGAGTAGCTAAAGCATTTACATTGCATATATTATTATTAATAATAGGTCTGTATGCCAGGGTTTGTTCACATGATTAGGCTTTAATTGCCTGGCATGATGGTAAATCTTTTCTGAATCCAACAGACAAGGATGGCCCACAGCCCTGAACAAGGCATCTCATTTGTTTTGACATTTTAGTTCGAGCATCACCAGTCCATGCACTGTAACTGATCTGTCAGAGTTTTCTTAATGAAATGATTTCCCAGAGAGGCTGTGCTATGCCCCACAGGCTTGGGTAACTGTCTCCACACACACACACACACACACACACACACACACACACACACACACACACACACTCACACACACACACACATCTGAGCTGAAAGAGCCTCTGTTGAAACATGGCAGGTGCTGTATGAAACTGCCCACTCTGTGGTGA
>OMLI01001177.1:2107-15018 GCA_900302605.1 Rondeletia loricata
TCCTGGTGGTTCAGTGGGTTAAGGCGTGTACCATGTAAACGTGACGTCCTGGGTTCTCCCAATCTGTCCTGTCTCTCTCCATGTTGGAACTGTGTGGCAAAAATGCCACACAAAAATAAGTATATATATACTCTAAATGGTGCAGCCAGCCAAACTTACTGTGCAACCCACAGGATGAGCTATTGGGAGTTTTTAGATTCTGCTGACAGGTTACCATCTCCACATTGACATCACACATTAGTACAGACTACGCATAGTACTATGAGATGGGTAGCAGCACAGTGTCAGCCACAGAACTGGTGCTGGTGAAGGTGGTAATAGAGCTGCACAGTCAATTGAAAGAAAAATGAAATCATAATATTGACTACTGCAGTTTCTAATTTGCAAGAGGCTGCTAGTTTCTGTCAGAGGGGAAAGTGTGCCAGAAGGCCCCCTGAACAATATGTCACGGTGCTGAGCAAAATCCCCTGCAGCTCAAGTTGCACGTCAAAGAAAGTCTTTCAGTTATGTTCAAGCTGAGCATATCGGAACATGCTACTTTCTTTTGCATTTTCTTTCTTCATTTGATGAAAAAACTTTGAATTAAATAGCTGTGCTGACATGTATGGCAGTTCATATCGAGATCACAATGTCAAGGAAAATAGAAGTGCATTCATATTTTTCATCAATATCCTGCAGCCCTATTGAGGGTTGAGTGCCTTTCTCAAGGTAGCGTAGCAACTTCACAAGTTAAATCAATTGTCACAATCCAGTACTTCCAGAATAGGTGTTTTTTCCAGATCCAGATGTACTGGTTGAATTGATGAACTTCATGGTGTTGACCACTGGTCAGTTTTTTCATCACTCAAAAAACACTGCGCTGTTGGTCCTGTGGATTCAACCGTCAGTCTTGCAATTACTCACCTGGTAATCTACCCTTGAAGCTACCACAGCCCAAATGTTGTATTGTATCACATACATGTAAGAGTGATCATTTCATATATAGGTCATTATGCGAATGATCTGTGTGTTTTCATACTATATCTTCCTTATCATAGAGTAATAGTTACAGTTATATTTACTTTGCGACAGAGTGACTGCCATTTGGGCTGATTTGGTTAGCTCTGCTGGTGCGAGGATCAGCCTGTTAATATAAAGGTCGATGCTTTGAGCCTCATTACCTTGCTGAAGCAGACAGTGGCTCTGTTTACACACACACATTACTGTTTAGGGTTTTCGGTCTATTCAAATTAAATGATATAAGAAATATTGACATTTTTCTTTGCCTTTTACTGCACAAAGGCAGTTTCTTCAGATGAAATATGAATGATAGTACAATAGTCAATAAGCCAAACCCATTGAGATCAGAGTTTCTTGTGAAATTCTATTTCCCCTTTTCTATTTTACCAGTAGAGAGAAGTTTCCAACGAGCCAAATTCCCCCTGTGGTTTCAGCACTGTTACTGTATTTCATGGTCTGTGAAATTGATTTGTTTCACTTCATATCACATCTAGTTGAAAGTGGACGTCAAAGCCTAACCTGCGTTTGTTTAACACAGATTGAACCAAACTTTCCACCGGTGTAAATAATGACAATGGAGCTTTTCAAATGTCATTACAATTTTAGAGAGATACAGAGATACTCAAAGTCTCTTTTCTTGAATTTTGCCAAATATAATGCCTTTGGTTATTGCATTTATGTTCTTTTTGTTTCCCAGAAAGGGGCTTAGACACAGTTAACTGTACCAGTGTTAGGCATTGTGGTTTTGTCACCTGCTCAAACAATCAACAGTGATGTGAACTGACAGCTAGAGCAACTCCACTTTGTCCCTTTTCTTTTCTCATTCTTTTCTCATCTGTCTTTCTCCCTCCCACTCTGGCTTTCTCTCTCCCTCCCTACCACTGACTCCCTCTCCTTGTTCTCTCCCTCTCTCCTCCCTCTATTCCCAGTCTCTTCTGTCCCAAGGGCAGACGTTCCCAGCTGATCTGAAGAAGCAGCAGCAGGGGCCGAACAAGTCCCCCAAGAGGACGTCTGTGTCTTCATCGCCATTGCCCCCCGCTCCGCCTCCACCCCAGAACAATCACTCCAACCTCTTCCTCTCCAATGCCCTGCTGGGGCTCCCCGAACCCCACCACCCCAATGGAGTCATCCAAAGCACCACTCAGGACGCGCCTCTGGCCCTCATCACCAAACCTCGCAAAGACTCTGCCTCTCAAGGCAAGCCCCCTCAGTGCGACTCTGATGCTGGGTCAATGCCTGTCAACCTGAGCACAGGGGCCAGTAGGACCCAAGCAGCCCCCCAGGCAGGGCCTCTGTCTCGGCCCCCCACTACCTCACCCCATGCCACAGGCCATGGATCCAGAAAGAACAAGACCCCCAAGGTTAAGGGACAGGCTCCAGGGCTGGGACAGGGACAGGGACAAGCAGACCCTTTAGCTGCCTGGAAGGGCTTCTCTCAGAACCATCTGGTACAGTCTCTGGTAGACTTGTTTCGTGGAGGGGAGTCCGGCATTGGGATTCCTGGAGTTAGTATCCCTGGGGTTGGAATTCCCGGGGTTGGAATCCCTGGCGTTTGTATCCCGACGGCTGGTCTCCCCGCCAACAAGGAATCTGATGACTCGGGGGATGATGATGAGGATGAGGATGATGACCTTGAGGATGAGGAAGATGAAGAGGACTCGGATGATAGTCTGTCAGGTTCGTGCCTTCTCTGTTCAAGAGTGAAAGTAATTTGATGTTAATGAATTGACTGTAAAAGATCAAAGTAAGGGTCAGTCAGTTCAGTCAATTAAGAAATTCATTTGAAATCCACGGAATACAACCTAGAAACAAAATCTTCCATTTAATCACCTTTTATTGATCTGAATTGATACCTCATTGGCCTACAGACTGTGGCATAGCTCTCAATGATCAACTGCTTAGCCACTTTGTGTCCTGGTTTCCCCATACAGAGTCTGACAGCAACTCTGACAGCGACATATCTGGGAAGAAAGTGAAGGAGTTAAAGCTGCTGCCCTCGGGGTTGTCACCTAAGAAGGAGAAGACCCCCCTCAGGCTAACCAAAGGCCCACAACTACTGAGCACCTCAACCAATCACACAGCCACCAGCTGCTCCCCTCTCAACCTACAGGTCATCAAGTCTCCCACCATTGTCACCAGCTCCAGTGCCTTGGCCTATCACAGCTCTCCTTGCTCTTCCTCCTACACCCTGGCCACTCCATCAGGTAATATGTTTAAAGTTGCATTGTGTGTAATCAGACAGATTTTAAAAATAGGCAAAAGGATTGCCCCTCTGCAGAAAGTTTAAGAATTAGGGTAGAAGGATGGTTTCATTGGATCTCATATTAGAAGGGTTTTAAGTTTTGATTGTTTGGAGCAGAAGAGACTTGCATTTTTAATTACAAGGGGTTAAAAAAGCTGCATACAGATTATTTTCCATCAAAGTTATACTCTAATCTATAGATTTATATCCATATCTGATATGCTAATAAGGCTAATTGGTTTTAAAGTGTCCAGTGCCCCTACTCCTATTTCCCTTACTGTCTTACTGTGAGCGACAGATGTTTGATTCCACAAACGTTTCAGCATACGGACATATACCACTATGAAACTACAGTATACTGTATCTTAGTACATAGCGCATGGCCTCTGCTCTTGAATAGCAGAGTATCCCATCATCCTCAGATGACTGTGAAGAGGGGTTGTTATTTTTAGGGAGGCAGGAGGAAGGCAGTTAGTTGTTCTGGCTTAACCAGAGCTCTGGGGTCCTGTAGGGGCATGTCCACGGGCCTAAGAACCCTGACAACGTGTTTGGCACAGCGAGGGGAGGTTAATTTCCGCCTTCCCTCAGTGCTGCGAGATTACCCAGATCAGAGAAAAGAGGACACACATGTTTAGCTTGCCAGGAATGTTCCCGGAGACATTCCAGTCTCTCCCCGCACTGGCTTAGTAATGTTCTTTTCTATCCTGCTTTTCGTAAATGGGTAATGTTTATCAGTTTAAGTTTATGTGATATAGACCCATAGTGTAAACTCACTCCTAAGTTCAAATACCCCTGCTTTTGCATTTAAATTGGATCCTTTTTTGTGTGGAAGATCAGATAAACTAAGCGCTGAGTGCAAAGTGCGTGCCAGTGGCCGCTGACCATGGATTACAATCAAAGTGTGTAGCTTCCTGTGTCTGTGTGCATGTGTCTGTGTGTGCGCATGTACATGTGTGTGCATATGCTTGGTTGCTGGCCCTGTATTGGACTGTATGATTAATGCCTACCATACATTAGAAGACATTTCGTCTGACACACTCTCACATTTAACAACAATCTGTCTCAGGTTTTAGTCCTAGAGGTGCTCACATCTTAAGATTCTGTTAAGACTGAGAATCATGCAGCATCTCACATTATAAGACTTTTTAAAATCTTAGCCCTATATTTGAAAGCCTTTGCATTAGTATTAAATAAGACTTCTCTCTTTGTTTTCTGTTTAATAACAGCAATTATAAAACACATGTTCAATATTATTACCCTTTTCAGGAGTTATTCTTCACATCATGTCAACTGAAAATGTGGGCAAATCAAATCAAATACAAATAAAATATCTTAAAAATAATGACTTAAAATAAAATCACACCCCTGGTGGTGAAGTAAGCGGTGCATGTATCTCATGCTATGAACGCATGAACACACACACGGACACACGGACACACGTCATGTATAGAAGCGGCTGCACCGCTTAAAAATAAGAACAGCTGCTCTGACTCTGTCTGGTTGTGTGACTGTCTGTGACTCGGCCTGCCTGTGTGTGTATGAGGAGCGGAGGGAGAGGGCAGAAGGAGAAGTGTAGTTCCTATCCTACACTTTGCTTCATTTCATATTCACTTTTGTAATAAATAAATATTAAAATGACTGGTTAAAGAAAACACTGAAGTATCAATCCATCTCTACTTTGGGCAATGAAACCGAATGAAACAGCAACAGCAACAGCTTTTGGCCTTGGACTTGTGTGTGCAGTGGTCTGTAGTGGTCTGTACTGCCAGTTCCACGGTCCAACGGAACCGGGACTTGTGCTTCCCCGCCGGCATCGCCATGTTTACAACTCTGTCTGTCTGTAGAGCCTTGTCACATGTCACTACAGGTGCTGATGTCAGCCAAAGAGAGCGCACCTATTGGCTGTTGACAGTGTAACATTATAAATCGCGTAGTCGACCATCACACACCTTTTGAGCCAAGACTAAAGACTTAAGATAATATTAAACATGTTTGATTTTGTCGTAACATGCAGGCAGCGTGCAGCAACTGCCGTGATTTTACTCTGACTTTGAAAATGTGTCTAAAACTGTGAAATCGCTTCAAATATCGTCTAGTGTAAGGCCAGCATAAGTTGAGGGGCTTTGAGTACAATTACTATGTGTGTGAGGTTTTCAGTGATATGTTGTGCTGTCAAATTCATGGCTGAACTCTGTCTCTCCACAGGCTTAGGGAAGAGGAAGAGGGTGATGGATGAGAAGGAGTTGATGATACCTCTGGAGTTGGGGTACGTACAAGAGACTGAGGGAAATAAGGCTCCGGCTCACAAAGTGCCTCACTTCAGACTGTGTCTTGGTTTTTGTCACTTACCCCTGCACTTGCCGGTGCGCTGTTAGAGGCATGAATGCAGGGATGCACGCACACACACACACATGCTCACAAATGTACTATACACACTATTTGTTCATGTAGAACTGTGCTGTTTTTTAAAATACCCAGGTGGCAGAGAGAAACAAGAATCAAAACTGTGGCCGGGCGGCCGCAGGGTGAGGTGGCCTACTACGCCCCGTGTGGCAAGAAGCTGAGGCAGTACCCAGATGTGATGAAGGTACCATGGCCTAGCAGCGCTGCAACATAGTCTTACAGCCATGATGCAGAGGCAATGTTTTGAGGCAAAACAGATGAGCGGTGTAGCTCGTAACAGGGATTAGAGTGGGAAGACAGAACCACGAACCACGTCAGTGTGGGCAGCGTGGCTTATCATTTATTGTGAAAGGATATTTCTGATAATTGCTTGCAGCACTGCCCATCTTCATCGCCCAAACAAATGCTTGTGTATCATGACTTTTTGTATGAGCTACAGCATCACTCCAGCTGCAACCCCCACCCCCCTTTCTGTGACCCTAATAGTGAGAGATGACACTGTTAGATTAGTTTCTTGTGTCGCTGCCTTTCCCCTCTCCTTCCTAAAAAAATGATCAATGGTTAGTGTTGGGATGCACAGCTTTGGCCCCATTTGTACAGTATATTACAGATTCTACCGGTCTTCTGTGTTCGCTTCATCGAAAGCCACAACCGCACTGATTGTCACAACTGCCTTTGACTTTATTATAATCCACAACAGTAAAACGGTCCACTCCAGTAACATTCATTCACTGCTAGTCAGTCAGTAGGCAGCTAAAAGCCTAACTTGGCTACGGATAAATAAGACCGGGCCTGAGTTGTGCACCCCAAGGTCAGAACCGTTTTTCCCTCCTGAGAGCTTTTGTTCTTTTTTTTGTCCCCTGGCTTTTATGATGATTAGTAATACTGCTCAGACGTAGACTCCCTCCAATCTAGTTGCCTCCCACTTGCTTTTCAATGTCGCTCATTTAGCAATTTTTTTCTGCCTAAACATTTGACCAACGCCATTATTATTTTCTCTTCTGTAGTATCTATCCAGAAATGGAATAAGTGGCATCACGCGTGATAATTTTAGCTTCAGTGCAAAGATAAGGGTTGGTGACTTCTATGAAGCCAGAGAAGGACCCCAGGTGACTGTCTTTCATCTCTCTCTCTCTCTGTCCCTCTCCCTGATCCCTGTTCATCTTTTCATCTAGTGACAGGCAAAGCTTTATGCAGCAGTTGCTGTCAGAACCATGAATAGGAATCAGCCGTAGACCTCAGTAGTTCTAGTTCATAGCCCTCTCACTGTGCATGGAGAAATGTAATAATCAGCTGACATTACTTCCACAGGTGACCAGCCATGTTATGCCATGCTATGTGTCTGTGATGCAGAAAGATAAACTAGAGAGGTGGATGGCTGTGGAAGATTGGAAGCAGCATAGAGATAAAAGTTAGAACATAAATACAGACAGAACTGAGGGGCCAGAAAAAAGATAGCCAGAAAATCTACAATGGAAAAACTCAATGGTAGATAAGTAAATGTGTAATGTCTTTTTAATCTATTGTTTAAATGCTTTTCACTGCAGACTATGTACTGTAGCAAAAATAACTGACTGAGAATATCTTATTTCTGTTGAATACATCCAGATCATAGTCTAGTTAGCTATCAAATGCATTGTGCATCAGTCAAACAGTATGACAGGAAACCTGTGCTCCCTGTCAACAAGTCATTCACTGTTGTGCACAAACTCCCCCGTCTCTCCATGTCTCTTATCTCTACCCTTTTCTCTCTCTAGGGTTTACAGTGGAGCCTGTTGAAGGAAGAGGAGGTCATCCCTCGTATTTTGGCCATGGAAGGTCGGAGGGGCCGTCCCCCTAACTCAGAGCGCCAGTCAGGGGGTGAAGGTGGCAAAGGTAACCGACGGAGGAAGGGACGGCCCCCCAATGTGGCTCCGGAGGGCCCCAATGTGGCTCCGGAGGGCCCCAGCCCCAGCGAGGTCAAACTTCTGCGCAAACTAGAGGCTCAAGGTTAGCAGAGGAAAATGAGCCCTGAAATATGTTTGTCATAAGTACATTTCCCATTAATCAACTAACCATTATTCAGACAGCAGAGGCCAGGGCAGGGATTACAGTATTGGTGTATCTGAGTTTTTAGTCCATTTTCTCATGGTCTACTACTCAGTGTTTGGTCTAAACGCTCAAACTTTGTCATGCTAGTTTGGATAGGTCCATCTTCCTCACATGTAGAAATAGCCGGATGCTTTTCGACATGATTCAGCATTGTTGTCATGGAGCATTGGTACCTTACACTGAACAAGATTGTACTTTACTTTCTTGAAGTTTGCCCATGGTGGACTTTTGTGTGGCTTTGATAATGACTTAAGGGCTACCAAAAGCAGATACTGGAGGATAAGTACAAAACAAGAGAGCTTGGAGGGTTTAAATGGCACCAGAACCCTCTAGCGGCTTTTCATAGCTCTTCCTCAGCCGTTTGAGCACTGCATAGTCAGTTCCACTCTGTTTAAATAATTTTAATGACACATCTCAATATAACAAAAATGTTAATGGCCAAATTGCAAAAGGCGATTGATCCCCATGAAAAAATTGTCAAATATTCGTTTTTTAGTACCCATCCGTAGTTATTTTATCTACATTTTACAAAAGCTAGAGAACTGTGTGAATGATACTACCCATATAGTGGGACAACAACTTTAAGGTATTTTCCTGAATTTTCTCAGTAACAGTACCTTTCCTCTCTCTGTGCAGAGATCGCCCGACAGGCCGCCCAAATGAAGCTGATGAGGAAACTGGAAAAGCAGGCACTAGCTCGCGCTGCCAAAGAAGCTCGGAAACAGCAAGGTACCTTAACATAACATAACCTGCACATTTTCTTCTTCTTCTTCTTTTATTATTTCATCGTCTTAAAGCAGTACGTTTTAATCTTCTTCTGTGAATTGATCTCGCTGGTTTCAAATATTATGCTTACAATTCCCTCGGATATAAATATAGTATTTAACGCAGCTTGGAAGGACGTTTTTGTAGATGCTGATATAAACCTGACTTGACTCTTCTAGCGATCATGGCAGCAGAGGAGAGAAGGAAGCAGAAGGAGCAGATCAAGATTCTCAAGCAGCAGGTGAGACTCCTTTATGTGTGTGCTGGCAAATCCTTTTCTTTCCTTTCTCCTTATCCAAGTGTCCTGACACACATAGTCCCTACATGCGTTACAGGAAATGCTGAATGGTTTTGTAATGCTTTAAAGTATGCTTTTCAATTACTATCATTACTGCTAGCACTATTTTTAAAATGTATTATTATGTGTCTTTACTTTACCCACCCCAACTTGAATGGTGTGATTGGAAGGTGCTTTTATGTAAGGATGTTTTTCAGTATCTGAAACATTAAGAGATAATGTCGTTTGCACAGGAGAAGATCAAGCGTATTCAGCAGATTCGGATGGAGAAGGAGCTCAGGGCGCAGCAAATTTTGGAGGTACAGGATCTGATCCAACAGCACCTCTGATTAAGCAGAACATTCCTGAATAGCTCCAGTCTAGTGTTTTAATCTTCCTAAAGCCCATTACTGAACAGTAGCATGCATTGGAGGGAGTTGCGTCTTAGGCATAATTCCACATGGAACTAATGCTAAATTGGTCTTGGTTGACGGCTGTTGAATATTAAAATGGCTGTCGCTCCCTCTTCAGAGCTTTTTTAAATTGGACAGAAAAGTCTTTTTTTTTTCATCAGACAACAGTAACAGTTTAGCATAAGTGGGTCGAGGAAGAAAAGGTGCTGTTTTCCACACACACACAAATACACAAACACACACACAAATACACATACACACGCAGAATTACACTGTAGGAGCTTCAAAGTGTTTTAGCAGGACTAAATCTAATTTGAGTTGACACGGTTGGCAAGCCACTCTTAACAGGAGGTTTCAACATTTTCACAATTATGCGTTAAAGAGATAAATTATGCATTCTCTTGTGTTTTACAAATTTGACTGGCATTCAGGAGCATGAAATATTTCCTTAAACCAGAAAACTGCAAACAAATCAGTTAGAGTGCAGCAAAGCAAGACAAGCTGATTGAAATATGTCTGTCTCTGATTCCTGGCATCCTGACCTTAATCTTTATTCACAGGCGAAACGGAGAAAGAAGGAAGAAGCCGCCAATGCCAAAATATTGGAGGCTGAAAAACGGATAAAGGTATGTTTATATTTCTCATAAAGCCTTCAAACGGATATGATTCCAGTTGATATGATATTCATACATACATATATACTGTACATACTCATACTTACGTACATAGCACCATGTGGCATTGAAACGTTGTTTTGGTTTGGTTTTTGTCCCAAAAAGCACATGAATTATATCATTCCATACTTACCAAAGCATGTAGCCAGGAATAAGATTAGAGTAGCCATACCTCCCTTTAAAATAGGCTGCGGTTCTATCATTCTGTAGTGATTTTCATGATATTGGCAATATGGAAGCATATTGATTTTTCCCTCATCTTGTCTTTCTTGCCTTCAAGGAGAAAGAGATGAGAAGACAGCAGGCAGAGATTCTAAAACACCAGGTAGGCATTCACTACAACCTGCATAGCCTCTTGAACATGATAGCTATTGCTGTACTAAAACCATATACGTCATACTTCTTACTTTACTTGAATAAGAATGTACAGGTTTGTGTGTGTGTGTGTGCGCGCGTGTGTGCATCTATGTGCGTTTATATGCGGGCATGTGTGAGTATATACAAATGTGTCTATGTAAGTGGTTAATTACCAAATCTATTTAATGATCAATATGTCTCTTTATCAAATCCCATGCTTATTGGTATTGGATATTACTTCTGTTCCATAATACTTTGCCAACTCTCTCTGCCAGGAGTTGGAGAGGCATAGACTAGATATGGTATGGGTATGTTTATTTTTGTACATCTAACACCTGCATCGTGTAACTGGTTGTGATATGGTTGTCATAGCAATGCATTAAGTGTAGCACTGGCTGCTGTCATACTACATTCTTCTGCATGGCTTTCCAGCAAAACCAACAAAAGAGAAAAGAGTCAGTATGCTGCCTCCATCTGCTAGTCCTGAGGGACAACTGACCCCGTCACGGTGGCCAGGCAGCTTCTGTCCCCCTCCCCCATCCTCCCCCTCCTACTCAGAATGCATTGCAAAGACTGCTAGCCAATCCACACTCACTGTCTGAAAGTGCACTCAAGGAGTTTCCATCCATCACATACATTGTCTTAACTGTTGTATTGGAGTAGCCTGTGTTACCCGTGAGTGCTTGACGATTCGGCCCAGACATTGAGCTTGCGTCTGTCCGTCCATGCATCTGTTCTGCAGTCCACAGAGTGCTGGACTTTAACCCATCCAGCCTCTCTGTCGTTCACTGTTCCTGTACTCTGCACAAAGAATGAAAAGAGCTACCGAGAATCATTTTGTCTCCACGGTAGAGTCGCTTCCAGGCAGATTCCCCTCAGGTCGGGGAAGATACAGCACCAACCGGCTTTGGTTCAAAATAGACCTGACAGAGCCTAGAACCGCAATTATCAGTTCTGCCGTGGGGACAAATATGGTTCTGTGTAGCATTTTTTTAGCCTGGCTGTCCTGCTTGTAGCCCTTCTCACTCATACACAGTTGCAGCTGAATCTAAAGGTCTGCCTATCTGACTCACAGCGGCCTCTGTGCCGATTGTTGAATCAACCCCTAGTCCTTTCATTCAGGGCACAATGAAATGGGGCTAATTGAGATACATGAAGTAACCCTGGAATTTAAGGGGTCACACCTAATTGTATTCGATTCACTGTAGCTTGTTACCATAGTCCCATAACATATGCTATATTTTTGATGAATTGGGGAGCAAGAAAAAGCCAAATGCCACAGGTTTTGTGTCTATTTTTAACTTGGATTCAACTTGGATTTTCACCCTACTTCTCACAGCTTTCCATTTTAAGATGAATTAGACCAATAAGGACATAGACCTACTGCAGCGAGGTGCTTGGCATCCAGCCTGTTTTGTTTATCACACTGACAGCATGATCCTCACACACAACCCATTTCAGTCACTATGCACTGGAAATGTCCTTGGCGAGCCTAAATAGTGGCAATTGTGCCTTTTGGCGGATCATAGAGGGTGACAGCCTGATGTGGTGGCAAAACGGGGGAACCTAAAGCGATTAAATGAAGTGATGCTCAGTCACTGGTGATCCCTGTGCCATTTTGCAGTAGACTCTGTAGCATGCACCCCAGAACCAAATAGATGTCTCATGCATTTCGTACTAATACTTTAGCTGCCAACATCACTGGAGTGGAACTGCTCTGTTTGTAGCTACTCTTTATCATCCATTCCTCCTCCTCGTCCCCTCACCTAATATCTTATTAGGATTATTTGCCAAATAAACCATCACGACTGATTCACGTTATGGAATGTATTATTTTCATTGTAATGGCAAACGTGGAATGTCAGAAGACCTTAGCAACCAGTGTTTTGTTGCTTTTGTTGTGTCAGCTTTACTTTAGAGGCGCCGTCACCGATTCCAGCTGCTTCTCTTTTTGAGCCTGTCATCACATCTACTTTGTATCGCATCTCTGTGTTGCTTTTTGGTTGTCATCGTACTCCTGTACTCTTCACTTATGCTTCTACCATACATGTGAAGTGTATTACACGTGAAGCATCGTATTGTGTTTGCTCAAGTATGGTGCCTCTACTGAATTTAGTGCATCCGAATGTTTTATTAATACATACTAAATTCAGTCGACCTTGACTACTGTATGTACAATGTTTGTGTGTTCATGTGCTTGTGTTTTCTGCCGCTCTAGGAGAGGGAGAGGAGGAGGCAACATGTTATGCTGATGAAGGCTGTGGAGGCTCGCAAGAAAGCAGAGGTAGGCCATATGCACACACATACACACACACACACACACACACACACACACACACACACACACACACACACACACACAGTCCACTCTAAAAAGAGCCCAAGCCTTTATTCCCTGGATGGATTCCCTCTTTCTCTCTTTTTATGCTCTCCCACTAGTCTTTTCCTCCATTCATTTTTTTTCTAAACACTTACCGAGTCAAAAGAATCTGGCCCTCAAGCACTTTTCTTTGAATGCACAGCAGCGTTAGGCTGGATTCTAATACTGCTCAGCAAAGTCAAGTAAACCTTGTCTGTTTTCACACACACACAGACACACATACACACACACACACACACACACACACACACACACAAACACGCACACACACTTTGCTTCCTAACGCTCTCTTGAATTTTGGACTCTCTAG
>OMLI01001179.1:0-11814 GCA_900302605.1 Rondeletia loricata
ATACGTAGAAAGAAGGTTAACTAGACCTATAGTAGCAGGTACAGGATACTGTAGCCTATCCACACAGGCAGATCGTTTTTTTTTAAATACACTATATTCTTTATTTCTATCATGATGGGAATAGGCAGGTGAAACGATAACATTCTAATGATGTGCTATACACAGAAACATATCTTAATATAAGTTAATATTAAACTATCTATGTCTTATATGCATGCAGATGTAGGCTAAGATGCGCACTGTATTAAAACTATCAACTTGAAAAGCATAATGTTGTTCTAATACGGTTGAAACTGACAGGATGAGTGGAGCGGATCGTTAAGGGAGATCTAACGACTGGGTCCCGACCACTCGTGGAAATCTTCCTTCGTTAAGGGATACGTTCGTTACGATGGATCTGGGAAACAGCTCGGCAGCTCAAGGAACATCGTAAGGTAGATTTAACGACGCACGTAGCGTTAAGGTACACCTTAACGGATCTGGGAAACGCAGCCCTGAGTATTATAGGACGGTATTCACTATAACAAGGGGGAGGTGCAACAATTGTCTCGGGCTGATTCCGGCAGTCTGACAGAAAAGGATGCTTGAGAAGGAAGAGGCTGAACTTGAGAAGGAGACGGGCTACCGTTAGAGGGCAAATGGGCCCGTCTGGGAAGTCTTAAAATACCCCTTTAACTAGGGCAGTGCGTGAAGGCTTGGGGTGTAGCTCTATGCACATCGCACGGTGAACCTGTCCACGTACATGGGACACAAGTTACATAACCAACACAGGACGCCGCAGGATTCAGCCCGGTGGGGGTACGATAAAGAGGTCTATGAGCGATCAGAGCCATGATTGACATGTCATTGTCTCCTCACGCCGAAGCCTAGAGGCCCAGTTCCATGTGAGTTACCTGCTACACACCAACCCGGATGACTGGGTTGCACACGTAAGAGTAGGTACAGCATAGCCCCAGGGATTAAAGCTGGAGCTTCCATTTGGAATTTTAGCACTGCCAGCGAAGCAAGTTCTGTAATCTGGCCTTTTACAACAACCTGACGGAGCGGGGTTGGCTAAAGATTCACGGGCCCTGTATTCACAGCCATCCGTTTCATTGATGAGGTCTATAGCGAGGGATTACGGGAGCCTTGCATATTGTTAAAAGTAAATTGGTGCCTTTCAATTCTCACAATATTACCCAGTCTGTCCAGCGCATATAATGAATTCCAGTAATGAACTGGCCTTATACAGGAGAGTACAATATAAATTGTAAAGTGTTGTACTATGCAGACCACATTTGTCACCATTACAGCCAATATTTGGTGACTGCCACAAGATGAATGTGTCCCTGGGGAACAATGAAGGAAGCCTGGTCTAATCTAATGTGAGTCATGATAGTCTCTCAGGCTCCTGTAGGCCCAGGTAATGGTCTGCATTATACAATGCAATACCAGCCATTCTCTATCATTTCACCTTGCTCCTATATGAAGTCAATGACTCCACAGTATAAGAGCATTAATATTATCTTGAGAAGAATAAAGTAGGAGAATTAAGGCATTAATAGAACAAAAAGACGTGTTGAGATAACCTGTTTAAATATACATGAAACATATTTGAGTGTACAGTATATCTGCAAAGACAATTCAAACTGAAAGAAGCCCAGACTAAAAATATAGATGATTTAATAATAGAGTGATTTATTTTTCAAAAAATATTTCAGTAGAATATAATAATCATCCAGTCTGATGCTGAAATGGAACAGAGAAGCTTAGGCATTATTTCTGACTTGAGGCAGGACTGACCCAAATTAAAAAATCATCTCCTTTTCTATTTGCTCTGGTTGTCTCTGGTGACTTGGTTTAACATGGAACCAATTCAGTTAATTGGAGACTTTAAATGGAATCGTGCTCACCCAATAACCAAATCCTTGCCAAAACTGCATGCCCGTTCTGCCAATACAACACAAATGACAGGAATAGACTGTAATTAAGATAAATCCCTTTGCTCTATCTTCCATTAAAGCTGGGGTAGGCAACTTTCTTTTTGTATTGTGTCATAACACATTTTCAGCTATCAGTAATTCAAATGGTCTGAGAGAAGATCAGGCCTCTGTGATCGCCCCTGCCTCTCTTTTCAGGCTCTCTAAAATCTCAGCGCTCCCGGTAGGCCTCAAACAATCAGGTGAGCTCTCTGCGAGGAGGCGTCCCTACTGCCTGTCAATCACACACGCGCATAGCTCAGTCTAGTCCTGACCGCCCTGCAAACTGCAGAGAGAAAACAAATATATCCACAGAAGAGATGACGTGAAACAGCCATAATCCAAACTGAATACTGGGACTGGAATAAACTTGTGTAAGGAAGTGAGTTATTTTCCCCACAGCACAAGACGTGTTCATCAGGAAGGAGCCACATTCAGGTCAGTCAGTCAACTGGTGTTGCAACTGCGGTAGCTAATCTATGTGTGGGAAAAAAAAGTTTGCCCGAAACGCCGCTCTCTCTCAATGTGTGTTTGTAACCGCAATGGATAATCTATGCTGACAAAAAATATTTTTGCTGGTGAATGTTTTAGCTTCAACTAGATTGAGCTAGCAGAGCTGTGTTTTGCGTAAAAGATTTGGAATTTATTAAATGTGCCCCTCTCAATTAACAGCCATGCACACGCCTGAGCCTCGTTTGGTGGGAGGAGGTACTTTCAAATTCTTGCTCATTTCTCCAAAGTTGCCTAAAACAGCTTTATAGGTGCAATAAGTACCTCATAGCACAAAATGATCATAATATATCTGTGGGGGTTGATAGGATTCTTGATCAATACCAATGACTCAACAATTACTTGGCCAGGTGCTGACATTTCCAGCTTTCAAACTCACTCTCTGATGGAAAATGTAAACACTACAATTAGTTGGTCTTCCAAGTACTGTATAATATACCAGGTTATAGAATTTATGTCATGCTAAAATATATTGCCCATATCGCGGTGGTGAAGTGCAAATGCCAGAGCATTGGTGTTGATGCTTCAAATCTCCAAAGCTCCATAGCGTCAAACGAGGTGCATCAAAAGTCGAGTCCGGAGTGTTTGGGCCTTAAACGTCATAGATTACTTAATGCCCCTTTAACCCTGAGGTAATGAGAATGTGCACTTTTCTGAGATGACAACCGCTTGTTCAGTGATTCACATTGTTTGCTTTGACATTTTTTTCTTCCCCCTGTACAGGCAATTCCAGGCACAAACAACCTAAACCTTTCTGACCGCAAAGCATTTGTTGTCTGCGACAGTGTTAAGGGACCCCCCATCTCTCCACCCCATTTTTACCCTTAAATCCTCTGGTTTCATAAGAATCCAACATCCACTCTGAACAGGAACCTTCTCAACAGGCTCAGACTGCTGAGGGAGGATGCCGCAGGGCTTCTCAGCATCTACAGCCCATGGCCAGAAGGATATTAGCATGCGCGGAGAGTATGGGGTTTATGTCCACATCACACCATGTCCACATCACACCATCATATCCGACCTCCCTGTAGTCCAGAAGAGTACAGGCAACTCGATTTACAAAGATATGTTGCCATGGTTACCACATACGGCCCGGGGATGACCACATTGTTCATAAAGTGTAAAGCTGTGTTGGTGCTTTAACATATACACACATTTTGTGTCGATATTTTCATATATGAGAAAGCGCTGAGAGAGCTGGAGAGTAGCGATGTAATAAGTATGCAAGTTATTAATTCAATGTCTGATCTTGACAGTCTCTGAATATCACAGCAGAAAGTAGGCCATGAATACTAACCAAAGATCATGTAATTTTCTGAAATGAACATAGTCGGTGCAAAGGGCAATAAAGCAGAGACACACCTCTCTGCTCACTCTCCATAATGGGGTCAAGTGTTAAATATGGCAGCTCTCATGGTAAATTTCATTTCCTCTCTCTCTGATCTCGTTATCTGAGCTTGGGCATCTTATTGGCAGTCTGTGTTCTTAAGCCTTTTTCTCTCCCTGTGACATTTTAATTGCCGCAATAGCTAGAAGCTACCTCTATTGAATCAAATTATTGCCAGTGCACCATCAGTTAGCAAAGCATCACAAATCATTTTAATCATAATACTCATAAATGTGAATAAATAGCTTTCATTCCAGATTTTATTTTTTAGAATCACTTTTCCCAGCATTAAAGTCATTGGTAAACAAAATGTGATGGGTGGATTAGGTCACTGAATCAAAGG
Organism: Rondeletia loricata; assembly: GCA_900302605.1. Lineage (NCBI taxonomy): Eukaryota > Metazoa > Chordata > Actinopteri > Beryciformes > Rondeletiidae > Rondeletia > Rondeletia loricata. The sequence continues at coordinate 4,199 of OMLI01001179.1, forward strand.
CAACATGTAAAAAGATAATCACACATTTGCTTGTAAACTTATGATCATACAGATATGCGAAGGTCTTGAAACAGAAAAGCGAGTAAAGGCAATATCAACTAATGAGTCAAAGATCATGTTTGAGAGCTTATGAGAAAGCCAATTAACTACAGTAAGTGGAGGACATTCTTCTTTCTGACAACTACACATGAATATCTAGATCTAGAATACAATATTGTTGCAGCTATAAAGCGACAATCTCTCAAAGCCTTATTTCAGTATCACCCTCACTAAGAATATGATACATTAGATAGACTACATAACACAGTGGTTGGCTAATCCTGTAAAAGCCAGTGGAGCATATCGTAGTGGCATCTGTTTTCCTTCCTCTAATCTTCCTTCAAATATTTACTTGTACAGTAGTTGTTTGCCAAAGTGTTGCTCTGACATTGCGATGCATTCCTTTGAAATCTAATGAATTCATCAAAAAATGAGATGTTTCATGTTGGATCCCTGCCGACTGTGTTCAGCTAATTGCGTTTCACTCAATGAAAAGTTGAACGCTCAGGCACGCATCTCCAACTATGGACGTACTCATTTGGAGTGGTGCGTGTGGGTGGTGAATAAAGCTCTGACAACTGCTGCTTTTCTGAATGACACAAGTATAGTATTCACATTGGAGCAGAGAGCTAGTAGAGCTGGTCATGTGATTTCAGTCAAGTTTATTTGTACAGCCCTTAATCACTGTTACAGTCTCAAAGGGCTTCACAACGGCCACATTATGAAATGAAAATGACACCCCCAGCCTTAGACCTTCAATGAGGATGAGGAAAAATTCCCATGAAAACCTCATTAGGAAAACAAAAAATGGAAGAAAACTTGGGAAGGGCTGCTCAGAGAGGGATCCCCCTACCGGGATGGTCAGGCGTGCAATGGGTATCGAGAGCGGCACCCGTTTAAATTCCATTTAATTCAGCGGATGGATTCAGAATGTGTGTGGACCAGCAGAAAGAACACCATGAAGATTTAAAGAGGGTGGTGTACAGGAGAGACAATTGTGATATATAACAATCAATCACACTTTAAATGAAGCATGTACTGTGCGACTCAATTAAAATGACTTCAGTCTCACTGTATACCTGTGTGCCTTGGATGGGTATACTGTATATTTGTATATAGGTGTACATTTCACCTAATCACAATAGCACAAGGTGCATTGTTAGACGTGGGTGATAGAAGGAGGAACCTACAGAGGGAATGTGAACAACATTTTGGATAGTGAGAAGCAAAACTGATAATGAGTTTCACATAGATGACACTTTTTTAGTGTGATACTGCCGTCTTTTCTTAGATTCAGCAAGAGCGGATGCTGAAATTCAGACACTTGGCAAAAAGTGTATAGTATAACTTCGAAGGATGAACACAAACTTTAAGAAAAAAGCATGCATACATATACTGTATGTATGCATGGTGAGAGGAAAACAGGGCAGATGGATTGTTCCCTTCCCAATGTAATAAACGCTAATTCATAAATTCAAATAACATCCCTGATGATCGAGTGCAGCAATATGGGCTTAATAGGAGAAGCTCCCACAAAGGCTCACTGTACATATGGCTTCTGGGTAGAAGATCACCCCATCAGGTCCAAAATCCTGCATGCAGCCCTTTCTAATATACCTGGTAGAAAATAATTGTGATTGCGAATGTGAGAATCAAACCTTTTAGTCATTAGTTTGCTGCTTTCTCAATATTCCCTTCTGTTGCATTACTCAAAAAATAATTGTATTGCCTCGACAGGAAACCCTTTGGATACCACAAGCATGACAGATACTGAGAGTACAGAATGTTAGGCCCAACCTTCTAGTATTGAGTTGCAAAGCCTTTTTCACAAGCCATGTCATAGTTGTATCAAGGCTTAAAGGTGCAATAAGTAAAGTAAAGTAAGGTGCAAAATGACCATAACATATCTGCGAGGAGTTGATGGGGTTGTATATCAATACCAATGGTTTGTGGTTTAGGCGATCGGACTACAATCCGTCCTCAATGCGTCTCGGGTGCATTTATACTTGTATTTTTCTGTGGTTGAGTGCTATCCGAGTACATTCTGATCACCCAAGATGCATGTTAATACCAGGTGTTTCTGGCTTTTAAAACTCACTTTCTGGCCCATACTCTGTTTTGTAACAAAAACTGCCCCCCCCGAATTTCAAGACACTCTCAATCCCTCCACCCAACTCACAACTGCTCAATGATGGAGGACAATGCTACGAGCGAGCGACCGGCGGCGCAACAGCAGTAGTATCTTGAATTATTATTCCAGTATTTAGCACGGTGATAAATTACCTCTTCGCAATACGTGTCTGTTGGATCTCTGCTCTAGGTAGCTGGCTTACTCCTCTCTATTGTGAAAATGTGACTTTATTATTTGTGTCAGTTACAGGTGCCAACTGCCCTTCATCAATACAGTATCTCCCCTTCGTGTTTGAAGTGAGTGTAACAGGTGAGATCAATAAGGAGTCACAGTGTTCAATATTCGACATTCATAAAGATTGTCAGCCCAGGATTACATTTATATTCTAGACATTTAGCTCATACTTTGAACCAGAGCAATTTACAGTGAGTGCAACAGTAGAATAAGCATACATTGATCACCAATACTACAAGCAGGGTAACAGCCACAGAATGGTGGAAATAGATGTAACAAATACCTCAGTGACTGTAGAAGGATCATGCATATCCAGGGAGTTTAACACCTTTTTTAGGCTGAGATAGTGAATCTTAAATACATTAATTCATAGCATACATCATAGGAAGTAGTGTAAAACTGATGCAAGTCATATAAAGATAGTCTTTTGAGGTCATAGTTTACCCACCTTTTTATTTACCATTACATTACTGTTTATGATAGAGTGCTAGGTACAGAATTAGGGGCCAAGGAGAGAAGGGTGAAAAGTTGACATCATGTGTAACGTATACCACACAGGATTTCCACGTCTTTTTGTGTGCGTTTGTAAATCCAATCTGATGCTCAATTTAAAAAACAGAGTGCTCTTCTGGTTCCATTGGCACAGGATGACAAATATTAAAGGGAATTAAGTTCAGATGGCAGATGCATTTAAGTCAAAGTCAAAGTTAAAGGACGACACTGAGAGGATTGGCACCAAAATCAGCTCTGTGTCTCCGGTAAGATCGCTCTGTCCGGTTAAAGTGTCAAATTATTGTTAGTCACATATTTACAGTGATAAATCCTCAGGCTCTCATGTAAATTAAAGGGCTGTGGCGAGGTGAAGTAGGAGTGAGGAAGAGTTACTGCTGCTGTGTGGAGTGGCAGCTTGCTGGCGAGCTTAGTGGGACAACTTGACAGGCTACTGCTGTTAACATGCCAACGCTCTGCTGCATCTTCTCTTGGGCCAGAGTGCCCAGGGCGCACTATGATTGTACTAAGGTATTCTACCTGCACTCTAAATTAGCAAACAGTCCAGTTTGATGCCACAGTATGCTCTGATGCTCAATAACAATGCATCACATAAAGGACAGTCTATAAAGGTTTGCTAAAAGAAGGGATTTAAATGATGATGCACCAAACATCTTCTACGGTCCTCTGCAGTAAGTCTGACCATCTAGCTCAATCCTTGTTACTTAAACCTGTTAATGGAAAATTACTATAAGATTAACATCCTTAGGAATCTCAAACTTTCACAATGTCTTTGATACTGATGCAAAATCATACAGTGGTGCAATAAGGTGCAGTAAGTAACATTTTTACTGTCCCGTAGCACAAAATGACCATAATTGGCGGGGTGTTGATAGGGTTGTTGATCAATACCAATGACTCAATGATTACTTGGCCAGCTGCTGAGATTTCTGGCTTTCAAAACTCACTTTCTGCCCGTACTCTGTTTCGAAATCCTACTGTAACAAACGCTAGAGCCCTTATCAAGAAATAACTAGACATTCCTCGTCTCCCGCGACGCCATCTGTATCCCCCGCCACAGGTGTAACGCCTATTATAATAATTTGCATGAATTAGAAGATCGTCAAAGGTTTTTGTCTGGTGCCGAGTACTAATATAAAATTTTCAGGGAGTTAATCGGTTCAAGCGTTCAAGGGTGTTAGCGGGCGGAGAAAACCCCAAATTTGACCTACTGACCCCTTGTGATCGGGCCATATTGGATCGAGTGGTGCTGAATTTCCATGGGGTTCAATCGGTAAAATGTTCAAATGTTCAAATATTTTGACAATTTTCATCTGGCGCTATGTATTTCTGTGTCCCACCACAATTTCTGAGAAATCGGTGAATAATTATACCTTGCAGAGCGCTCACAAGCTCCATGTGCTTAAATAGGCCAAAACCACAATATTTGACCAATACAACAGTCAAATATTGAAATTTTTCAAAATGTTCGTCTGGCGCTATGTACTGAACCATATCTATATACTATCACAATTTGAGAAGAGTCAGTCAATAATTTTTCTGTGCAGAGCGTTCACAAGCTCCATGTGCCAAAATAGGCAAAAATTGCAACGTTTTTCCCCATAAAACGGTAAAATGTTTATGCTTAGTAGACGTTGGTCTGAGCATCTCTGTAATAGCTTGTTAGATAAACTTCTGCTGAGGAATATTTGTGCAATGTAATGTTTAAAGATAAGACTGTAAACTTTTAAAGTTTGTGTTGTTTGCCATTACCCAGCTTTAAAAGAATCATTCTTGTTTTATGTGACATTCAGAGAGTTCTTTGGCCTGAGAAAAGTCTAGCATTAAGATGAAATAAAATGCACGGATTAATTATCTGGGAAATGCCTCATAACTGCAGGGCAACCTTGATATATTTTGTTGTCTGGATGATTCTTACCCAGTTAGCTAGTGGTGGCTACATTTTATTGAAATATGGAAAGATATTTCCAGAGAAACGAGCCATGCATTCTAGTTTTACCTGGTTCAAGGTTGTGCTCAGGCCAAAGAACCATCCAATCATCACATGAAAAACAGGAATTGCTCTTCAACAGATAAACCTTACATTGATGCAACCTTGAAAGCAGAGAGAAGGACACAGCCTAGGTTGACAAAGATGTCCAAGGCCTATTCAGTTGAAAAAGGTGTTGTTTTTTGCTGGCTGTTGGCTTTTTCAAAAGTAGTAGCAGTTGATAGAATTTATTTGTAGAGGAAGCACGTGTCTTTGACAAAGTGACTTTTCGTGCACCTTGCAATAGACCATGGGACGATACCAGATCACTGTGTTCATGCCTGGAATGACTCAGTCTGGTGTCTGGTTTCTTAAAGAAAGCCAGTCTCTCTCTTTAGCCTCCCAATCCATCTTCTTCTCCATTTGTTTCTTTTTCTCAGTCCTCTGAAGGATCAATTACAAATGATAAAAGTGTGTTTTGCATCCAGTCTCCCTAACACAATGCCCATGCCTCCAGTAATGAGGTCATTATTATGCATATCACAGATATCAGGAGGAATGAGCTTAAAAGCGTACACATTTAATTGATTAAGGCAAGCAGGCAGCCATAGCACTTTGTAACACAGAGGGCTGTTTTGTTGAAGGTCATGATATTTGAACGCCATATTCAAAGAATATCACTACGCTTTGATTTCTATATATAAATGAATGCCATGCTGCAGTTCATTCTTGAAAAGCAATGGCAACAATGATATTCTATCACAATTGAGAAAGGGGGCATATTAATTATGCAAAAGCAATTCATTCACAGCTCTTTTTGAAAAATTTCCAAAATGTATTCTAGAGAGTCAATGTTTCATTAATGCACTGGATTAAATTACTTGAGATTTATAGCCTCTTTTATATCTCACGTCCCGTAACCACGATGTTTTGGTACTCTGCTTGAAACTCAGTTCCATCCCTCATATTGTTTCTCTAATCACAAATCTGATTAGTTTCCTGTTTACCGAGAGGACTAAGGTTCGACTGATATGGGTTTTTGAGGGCCAATACCGATATTTCTGTATTGAAGCTGCCACAGCTGATATTTTGTGCTGATATTCAGTATCTTAAAATTTGACCAATTTCATGCCCAGGAAATTCCAAAAAATTACAAGGATTCAGAAAATGTGATCCTTGGCAAGGTGGAAACATAAGTTATATCATGTATAGTAGTATCAATCAAGTAAAACTAAAACTCTCCACTAAGGCCCATAACATTCTTTTAGGTGGTTAGCACCTCCATAAAAGAAAATAAAGAATGACATTTGAATGCAGACTGTTTTTATGTAGCTGTGGTCAGGGAGGAACCTCCATCATATTGACTGGCATATATCTGATATTTCATAAAAGGCCAGTATTGGCAAACCGATATATCGGACTAACCCTAGAGAAGACTTCTTGATAGAGAAGCGAGTGAATGCAAATTTATTTGGAGTCGTGATACTGTTGAGCTGACCTGAAACACTTTGACCCGAGAGCGCTTTGTCACGTACGCAGTATTTCCACCACCTTAAAGCAGATAGTGTAGCCTTGCCGCACTCCGTGGTGCAATGTGACCTGGATGAGAGCTTGAGGATACTTATCTAATGTGGGGCAGCGCAGATTGCATTGTATCCATGGGGCCGGGGACTGCATAGCTGGGAAACTTCAGGGACAGAAACTGCTTAAAGCAATACACTGGTAGAGATGGCCTAGTCTCTTCACTCTACGAGTCTTCAGTCTGTTCATCTCTGCCTCGATCCAGCCTCTGTGTCTCTGCTGGGGAGCCAGTAGAAAGATTATAAACTACTAATGTGTAACTGCAACATACAAACATTTATCAAGATCTGGCGCTGCTGTAATTGATTTCTTGGCTCCCCACAGATTAAATGTCATTAAACCCACACTCATACATGGTGGATGGACGACTGTGAGCATGAAGGCATATGGTGTTCTTCTGCTATTGTCTTCCATGTTTCCATTGATTTACTAGGGAGTAGTCGGTCCCTTTAGCAGTAATCACTAGTGTAGGCATCATGGCACACATACTGAACACAGAAACTGTAGATGTCATATAAACATTCGGAAATTTGTGTTTGGTAGATTATTTCTCTGTTGTAACAATGCTTCTTGGCAATACATTTTATACCGTTGGAAAGCCTGTTTATTTCCCTTTTAAATGGTGCCCCATTTGTAAGGAACATGCATTTGTGGGATGAGGAGCACAGCTGAGTATATGGGTTGCGCCCATGAAAAATTTGCCAAATCTTCTCAGCTTATTGTTGCTATTGCTATTGACTCTTGTTTGGTGTTGTTTGGTGGATTGGATGATTGAAGTCTATCAGTAACAAGGATTCAGAAAAAGTGATCCTTGGCAAGGTGGAAACATCATTTATATCAAGTATGTATAGTAGTATCAATCAAGTAAAACTAAAACTCTCCACTAAGGCCCATACTAACAACATTCTTTTAGGTGGTTAGGACCTCCATAAAAGAAAATAAAGAATGACATTTTAATGCAGACTGTTTTTATGTAGCTGTGGTAAGGGAGGAACCTCCATCATATCGGAAGTGGACAACACTGACGGGCCTATATCTGATATTTACTAAAAGGCCAGTATTGGCAAACCGATATATCGGACTAACCCTAGAGAAGACTTCTTGATAGAGAAGCGAGTGAATGCAAATTTATTTGGAGTCGTGATACTGTTG
>OMLI01001219.1:2064-12256 GCA_900302605.1 Rondeletia loricata
GGTTGCCAGAGAGACCAGGTCTGCGTCACCTTGGTGACAAGCTTCCCATAAGTCCAGTAGAACACCTGTGGGGCTGGGCTTTGTTGCAAAGTAGTTCAAGTACCTGAGGGAAAGAAAGGAGAGGCAAGTTGTCAACAGAAAGGGGCAGAAATACAGAAGTACACCAACAGCATTATTGATCAAAACATTTCTGCCTTACAAATATAATACACACACACACACAAACACACACACACACACACACACACACACGAGGCAGGGAAAACCTCTAACCTATCAAAGCCCAGACTGTGTGCCAGTAGTCTCCAGTCACAACCTCGAGCGCTGGGTGCATCCAGACTGGCACAGATCTTCTGGCGGATGGAGGCAGGCAAGCGAAAGGCATAGGGTCCCACTTGAGAGGAGGGCAGGCAGGGGCCCCCTGAGGGGATGGGCGAGTGTGGCGGTAGGGTCTGGACAGATAAAGAGAATGAGACGTTAAGACAAAGATGACAAAAAAAAACCACACAAAAAACACAGTGATGCAGTATTAAATCACCCGTTTTTTTTTCAACATAATTGTGTGACTTTAGTATCTATCTCTGCATGATCCCCGGAGCCTTATTTCCATTGTCATCGTTACCTCCTGGATGTCTGTGTGCAGCTGGAATATCTGCCCCTCCCCTTCCACCTGCCGTACACAGATCTTGCAGGTGAGCTGCGACACAGCCAGGCTGCCTCTCTCCAGGCTGAAGGTGCAGTGCAGGGGTCTCTGGCTGCCGCTCCAAATGTGATAGAATGGGATCTCCTGTCACACAAAGAAAAAAGGTAAAAGGAAAGCTGGAAAAAGGGTCTATACACTGTGGTAAAAGTGGTTGTGTCCTAATTAGCACAGTCAAGAAGGATCTAGGACACACTTTCCATTCCAGGAGACTGCAATGCACTTCCACATTGATATTGGGTGTGAGCACAGCACACCCTGACTCACTAAACTGGACTGTTCATACATTTTGACCACTACCAGAATTCCTGTTCAGACTGCAATCTGGGTGCTGTGGCCAAGAAATGCAGCAGAGGATTCTGATGTTTACAACGGTAGTGAATAGTATCAAGCTGACCGGCTATATTTGATAAAAAACAAAAAAAAGCTATTCCACAAAATACATCTCACGTAAACTTTAGAATATGTTTAGAGATATGCTTCAAAATATAAAAAATATTATATATATACTGTATATACAATATACTGTATCAAGTCTTTGTCAGACTACAACTTGCCACAGCCCTTATACTATATTTGCATGCTTGCAGGGGGGATTATTAGTTTAAAAGTATGACTGACAACAATCTATTAATACTTTTCACCGATCTGCATCATTCTGTGTTCCAATGGAGCCAGAATGCTCTCTTCTATAAATGGAGAGACAGATTGCATTCACAAACACAGCATATGTTGCATCTAAAAACACCATATCTACAGGCTAGAATCCAGGCTAATTATAATATCTGCGGCATTTTGAGTATCTCACCTGGTACTTGGCCAGGAGTTTGCTTCTCCAGTGAGTGTGAGGAATGTCGTGGATGGACAGGCGCAGGTTGTGGTAGCTGTCTTTGAAGAGCAGGGGCTTGGGGTCCTCCAGCAAGACTCCACCTAGACTCCTCTCCAAATCCAACACCTCCTGCAGAGAGTCAGAGAGAAGGGCATAGGAACATAGACAGACAGGTTTTATTCTAATTTAACCTTGTTTTAATTCATGTCTGGCATTGACATTTACCTTTATTGCTCTGTTATTTGATTTATCTTATCGACTCTATTATTGATTTTTCATTTGTAAAGCATTTTGAAACAAGGTTTGAAAAGTGCTTTCTAAATTAGAGCTGCACCAGGCAACTTTGCAGGTTGGCGGCTCCAAATGGAAGTGAGAGCTAACCGTTTGAAAGCTGTTTGAACTTCAATAGCCAGAAATCATGCAAGGTGATGCACACAGCACGCTCATGTTTACCATCCCGGCCGATCTGTGATCGAACGTTGATGAGTCCAGCTTTCTCTGGATGCAGCGTTTGCTTAATGCTGTTTAGGAGATAGTTTGTATTTTGTTCTTAAGTTTCGAATCATCGCTTCCTGTGGGAAGGGCAAGTGTCCAAACCTGATACCATAATTTAATTTGGGCAAATAGGGCGAATCTACAGGGTCTCAATTTACTGGGGATGGGACGCACTCTTCTCTATTGTAGACACACTTTGTGATTTAGGCTGATAAGACAGGTGTAAAAATCTAAAAAGTTGCCTAGTGCAGCTTAATTATTGTATTTGTTATTATTATTAACACTGAGAGTCTGGTTTCCAGATTGACTGACAGCTAGATAATTCAAAGAAAGAAGAAAGACAAACAGCAGGATAGACTGACGGATAAAAATAGAAATATGCAGACAGCTAGACAACGATAAACACTGCTAGACAAAGAGACTGACCAACACACGGACAGTACCTTGAGTGCATGGGGGGTGTCGTGGATGCAGTAGATGCGGAGGCTGTAGTCGAGGGAGAGGCAGGGGGCTCGGGGGGCAAACAGGGCCAGTTGCAGGCGCTTGCAGGCAGGTTGTGGAGGGCAGGACTGGCCCACCAGGCTGTAAGTTCCCAGCTGCTCCATGAGAACATGACAGCTCTCCTCCTCCAGCTGCAGGTAGCAGGGAGATGACAAAGTCTCCTCTCCCACTGTCAGCACCTCCTGCACAAAGAGAAGAACAGAGCAAAACAGGATTCAACAACCCCGCACCAGCCAGCAGGATACTCACTGTTTGACACTCATCAGGACGGTGACTCACCTCCCACGCTCCCTGGTGGGTCTGTGTCTTCAGTGTGAGGGTCCAGTCAGGTGTGGGTGTATCTAGCTGGGCACAGTGGGGCATTGTAAGGACCACAGGTCGATTCAGCAGCATACCGGATGGGCCACAGCTCACCACAGGACTCAGCACTGTCTGACTGCCCTCAGAGGGTAGCCTGTAAAAGGCACACACACAGGGAGAACACTGGCTGTTCACAACAGTTGCCGAAACATTGCGCTTCACGTACAAAAGAGCACCACTGTGGCCATGGCATGGTTTGGAACTGCTGAAATGCTGCGATTGATGGTATTGAGGCAAAGTGATTCACTGAATATCAGACTTTCAAGAATGATGTAATATGAGAATGTCCCAAAAATTAATCAACTCCTCTTTCGGTACAAAACTTGCTCAAACTTTCAAGTAAACTTCAAGTGATGGATTCACAGTAGGCGAGCCTTGCATGGCAAAAATTCTGATTGAGGTGAGCATGGGGTCTATTCTGCCGGGTGGTTACGAAGGAGATGAGTGTAATAGAGGCACAGAGAAGAGAGACGTAGACGGCACTCACGTAGTTTTTTCCCACTTGTTGATAATGAGGTACATCTCATAGAACTTCCCCTGGGGGATGGTGCCAGGTGGAACCAGCAGACTCACACCTAAGAGAAAAGGAGCGGTTGTCTTGTCTTATCTACGAGGGCGTGAATGTTGGTGACATTTGCGTGCGTGAAAAGATAACAATGTGCGATAGGGTTAGTGCGCGTGTTGTCGTTACCTGTGTTGGGGATGGTGAGGCGTCCTCCCAGATTGCCCAGGGTGGCGCTGGTGCTCTGGCCAGGCTCTCTGCACAGGGTGTGGCTGTGGTGCTCTCTACCCACGGTGCCCACTGACTTCAGGCTCAGGATCTCCCCGTCGGCCGAGCCCCCGTCAGCGGGGAGCTCCAGCGAGGAAAGAGTGGAGGAGTTATACACCTTGATTTTCAGACTGGGCAGGGGGTCCAGCAGGGGAGAGGTGGTCATAGGGATTTTGTGGGGGCTGTCGTTGGCCCCCTGCTGCAGGGAGAAGAGGGGCCCGCGGAAAGTCCCCGCTGTGGCCGTCAGGTCCGGAGGAGCTGAAGGGTGCAGAAGGTGAGGGTTATCTGTGCATGCAGGAGAAGGAGAGGAGCTACTGTGTTAGTTATCGCTATAAATGATGCAGGCAGGGCTAAGAGTGCTAAGAGTGCTAAGAGTGAAATTGATTAATGTTGCTAATTAATATTTGATGCCAAGAATAAGAGAAGGGATACCGTGACAAATGCTTTAAGATGTAAAAAATTGAGTAAGGGAGTAGAGATAATAGTATAGAGAGGAGTCATTTATGAGATGATATAAATAGAAATGTGATAATGACATGTATTGTGCAGACTTGTTTAGAGAGTAATAGTGAAAATAAACATAGGCCGATAGATAAAAACAATAAATGGAGAAATTGTGTGTGTGTGTGTGTATGTGTGCATGAGTACGTGCGCGCATGCATGCGTGAACTCACCCTGTCTGGGGTGCTTGTAGTTGCCAGGGTGGAAGGCGGCGGTGAGTGCAGACGACGAATCGGTGATGTCTCCGTGGAGATGACGGCATCTGCGGCGATATGCTAGCACACCCACACACAGCGCCAGTATCACACACAGCAGCAGGGCCCCCACCAGACCAGCATAGACTGCTACACCCATACCAGGGGCCAGAGCTGAAAGAAGGACGGGAAGGCAGAGGGTCAAGGCATCATATAGACAGGCACGCATGCTCGCACGCACGCACACACACACACACACACACACACACACATCCAAGGGAACACACAACAAGGTAGAAAACACAATGTACAAGACATCCTCCAATTGTTTTTTATTTAGTTACTGCCGATCTTGAACATATATGTCATTTTAACCAAAGCTCCTTACAGTACCGTGAGTGCACAACTGTTTTGCATGGGCAGCCCCAGTTGGACTCGAACCCCCGAACCCCTGGCGGTGTTACGTCACGCTCTACCCATTAAGTGTCTTGAGTCTCTTGATCTAAAAGTCGATTTTATTCTAGCCCTGCAATAGAATGAAAGCTACATCGTTTTTGGTGAAAAGAGATTATCCAGGGGAGCTGTGGAAAACAACATTAATAACTAGCTCCTCCTCCTAACCTGCAGGGGGAGCAATTGACTACACCAGCAGGCGGGTCGGTGGTGGGTGCCTGGGTGAGTCGACCTTAACCTCACCTGTTCTCTGTTCCTCTCCCTCTCTTTTTTGCTGCTGGGTGATTGGTTGTGACTGGTCAGCAGGCCCACCACTGCTTGCTTAGCCCTGACTCCCCAATGCTAGCAGAGCCAGACCCAACTCGGGCACGTGAGCCAGTCACACCACAGCAGAGGAGAAGAGAGGAGAAGACAAGGAGCGAGGCTGGCGGGAGAAAAAGAGGAGCAAGGGAGGAGTGGTCAGGGTGGAGAAATAGAGGAGGAGAAAGACAGTTGTAATAAGGAAAGAGTTAGATAAAGGAGAGGCGACTGGGCAAAAGGGATGAGAAGGAGTTAGATATGGTTGTGATTTGTTGAGAGAGCAGAGAAACGATAAGGATGGCGAGGAGAGAGGTGATAAGGATATTGGTGCTCGAGGTAAGGTCCCATATAAAGAGAGCAAGGAAGTGTGGAAAGGAAGGTGGAGCAGAGATGACCAAAAGCACAAAGGGTGGAGCAGAGGAAGAGAGGAAAGCCGGAGGCGGACGGGCTGGCGGAGGAGAGTTCCCATGCTCACGTGGCGCGACGGAACCGAATCCGACAGCCGTCCGCACTTATTACCAGAAACGGAACAATAGCGAATTAGGTGCATTATCGTGGCTGCTCTCCCCTGAGCCCATGTCACATTCAGCTAGAGGAATTACCATCACTTCAGATCTAAGCTATATCACTGATCACTTAAAGTCAGATGGAAATCAACTGTTTCCCCCAACAAGCCTTAGTGCCATGCTTCCACCACATAGCCTCATAACAGTGTCAGCAATAAGGCATGTGGAGGAATATATTCAACGTTTTCCCTCCATTAACAGGATGTTTTTGGACTACATTTACATGAATTATTCTGTTTGTTGTAATTGTATCTCCTTTTTTCGAGATTCATCTAGAGGAGCTGCGCTCTGTTAATGTAAATGACGCGATGAGCCAACATGAAGCCAGCTACACTTGGTCAACATACTGGACAAGATGGGACAACACTCATAACCATTGTGGACAAGAAGGTGAGGTGTGTCTTCACTGAACTTGATCTGAGATGACATGAAAGTGTGGATAGACAGGCTCAACACAGAACGCTGCACGCAATCAGCTCCATGCTCTAACACAGATGCTATGACTCCTAAGCTGCACACACACACACACACACACACACGCACACGCACACGCACACGCACACGCATATGCACACACACACACACGCAATACAAAGTGGGGGAACAGTGAACAGTGAAAGAGTGAAGTCATGAGAAAGTGAACTTACGATGGCTTGCATGTTCAATAGAAATCTTTTTATCTGTTTGAACAGGAGAAAAACAAGAGAAGAAGAAAAGAAAAAACACAACAACATAAAAATGGATGGAGTAGCTATGCAAATGAATGTTACAGTAAAATAATGCAGAGAAGAGATTGGAAAATAAACAACAAATAGCCCATAAATATGTAAATAGCAACATAAACATAAAAATAGCAAGAAAACTGTATGCCTTTAAATAATTAAACCTTTTCTACACGTGTGTAAGAGAAAGAGTAGAATCACAGAATGAACGTGTACACTCTGCATAATTGTTCAGATAATATATATGAAAGAATGAGAATAAAAGCCTGTTAGAAATGACCGTGACAGAAATTATGAGTGTTTGGATGAGAGTGGTTGAGGTGAAGATATTTTGGAAAATGAACAAGGTGTCGGGCTTTGTGTGCCGATTTCTTTGTGACCTGAGTAAATGAGGGAGACACTGTAGATTGAACCCATTTTGGCAGCATTGCTAAGATCTCTCTACATCTTTGAGGGCAAAGTCATGCGATCACCTTCATCCTATGGAAAAGCATCTCTATCCTGATGGGAACCGTCTTTTCCAAGACAACAATGCCCCCATCCACAGGTATGAGTGGTCTGATATGATGTGATGAACATGGAAACCACATCTCAGTTACCAGATCTCAAACCAAATGAACACATACAGTAGTGAAGCTCCTGAGGCACAGCCTGAGACGGCGTTTCCTCCCCAACAACATCAAAACACCAAATGGTCTCAAATCCTTCCAATAGCATTTAGAAAACACTAGGATAATCTGTGCCAGGATGCAGCCCTGAGAACGCTCCGCTCTGTGCAGCCGGATCAGACAGAGTATTTGTCTACTCTGGCTGCTCCATGGAAGCCTGTTTATGTCAGGACTGGAGAGTATGTCTAATATAGTTGAGACACAGGGTTGCTTGGAGTGTACATTTGATCTCCCTTTGCACGTGCATTTGTGAGGTTTGTCTGTGTGCTCGTGTGTATTGGTGTGCGTCTCAGTGCCTTGTTTGTGTGTGTGTGTGTGTGTGTGTTTTGTGTGTATTGGTGTGTGTCTCAGTGCCTGTGTGTGGACGTGTGTCTCTGAGATTCTAATGCGCTGTCAGCTGGATTCCTCCCAGCTCATCACGGGCTGCACATTGGGTGTCAGTGCGAGTCTGACTCACTCTCATATGCTCTTTCCTCCGCTAATTTCTCGACTTGGTCGTGTCATGCATGCTTCCCACTCCATGCCCTCCTTTACCCTGCACTTGCTCTCGCTCTCTCTCTCTCTCTCTCTCTCTCTCTCTCTCTCCCCATCTGTGCTTTTTAGATGTGGATCACTTGTCCTCTCACTTCGTGGACCTAAATTTCCCCCCACAAAACATCTGTCTGAGAATTGCTTGTTTTCCTCTCAGCTTACTCTCTCCTCATCATCCACGCCCTCACCACGCATTTACAATGGCCTTGGGAATACCATACTAGACTAGATAGCTCTGAAACACAATATACCTTCAGATATTACACAGCTGTGAACTATGAGCAAGGAAATTACCTCCCGTCAGATTTCGTATTATCAATTCAACAGCCGACTGATCCAAAAAATATCTCGTTATGGAATTGACCCCATTAGATACTTCTGAAACGCCATATACTTTCAGATATTATACAGTTGTGAACTATGAGCAGGGAAACCACTACCATCACATCTCTTATCATCAATTCAACAGCTGGCTGAGCCAACATATATCTGTTATAGGATTGACTGAAGATTTAGATATGTGCACATGGATTACAACAACAGCAAACATAATCTAAAGGTATAGCTATAGCTCTGCCTCCAGATTTAACAACCACCCCAATTGTAATAGACTGATCAGGTGACTTACTGCGTGTACACAGGCCCTCGGTGCAGTTCTTGCTCTCCATCATGCTGCCACTGCAGTGCCTGCCTCCATTCCTGGGTGGGGGGGCCTGGCACTCTCGGCTGCGCCAATGGGTGCACTCTGTGCCACAGGCTGACCACTTTGCCCATTCTGTCCAGCCTCCATCCACTGGAAGGGGCAGAGATGTGAGTCAAAGTGAAAATATTTCAGAGCTAACCAACAGCTAACTACTTCCATCGCTCCAGGCAAAGGACACTTGTGCATGAATTCCAGATGTGAGTCAAATAATACTGCATTTGCAAATACATTCTATGTTTTGTTTTATACTACTTTGGAGTCAGGGTGGTGTCCGACACACAGGACAAAGCAATGAGTGCCAGAAAGTGTTTGAAAGTAAATCAGGGTTGACACCATGGCCTTGATGTAAATGACTTTTCCATGACTTTCCATAAGTAAATTGGAGCACTTCCATGACCTAAAAATGTCATTCCTTCCTGGTTTGCTGAAGTTGTTTTTAGAAAAGTTCTAAAGGGGTAAACAGTCTGGTTTCTGCTACAGTTGAGCTGGCTGTGGAGTAAAACAGCTGAAAACCACCATCTGATGCAAAGAAATGCAAATAATCTTTTAACATTCACTCTGATATATTCCTGTAAAGTGGCCCATTTGCATGTTCCATGACTTCTCCAGAGGATTTATCAAATTCCCTGACTTTCCTTGTCTGGAATACACCTCTCAACATTCCATGATATTCCAGAAATTCCATGACCAGTGGGAATCCTGGTAAATTTAGTATCCTATTCTGTTGTTGACAACTTCTCTGATAATATCGGAATCGTCTTTATGCGGTAAACCCATCTGGTACTCAAAGTAGCTTACAACAAACACTGCAAATCAATAGCTTTTTGACCCAGTCCTGGTCACTTCTCCTGTAGTTGTGGTAAATAATACAGACACGTATGTCAACCTCACCTGGACATAGTGTGGTGCAGGTCACTCTCTGGAAGGGCGGGCCCTCACAGAAGGCTCCCCCGTTGAGAGGCGCAGGATTGGTGCAGCTGCGCGTTCGTCGCTGCCAGCCCCGCCCACACCGAGCGTTACACTCCGACCATTCAGTCCAAGAAGACCAACCTCCGCTCACTGTCAGAGAGACAGAGAGACAGTCTGTCAGTTAAAGGAATACACCAAGTTGTTTTGGGAGATTGGTCAATTGACCTGTTATGTAATGAGAACATAAACACCAAAAGCATCCACGTGTCCCTGGTAAACTGTTGGCTCCGGTGCTCCATGCTAACACTTTAGCATACACAGTGTTGAGTTAGAGTAGGCGACTAGCATTATCCAAAGGTCGAAAACTGACCTTTTAGTAATAAAAAGTTGTGAGTGGTTTGTATTTTATGGACTGTAGATTCATACATTTAAAAAATGAAATATCATTAATTCAATATAGCTGATGTAGCCAGGTTTATTTATGGAACTATTTCAGTTGAGCAGCCACATATTCATCTGCTGCACAGTCTCCCATCGCCCAACATGATCACTTCCTATGTAAATAGGGAACGTAGTCCCTGGTAGTTTAAAACAGTGTTATTTTTGTATCATATTTTGTGCAAATTTTACCAATCTATGTGTGACAGTTTGTCATATCCATATATAATTTAAGATTACTACCTTCCATTTAGCTTACTACGCCTACTATCACTCAACATACTGTTTGCTAAAGATCTAGCATGAAGCACCAGACCGAATGATCTACCAGGGACACAATCTCCATAAAACCTGGTATATTCCTTTACGCCTAGATGTATCTCATATTTTTGTATCACAGGAAACATATGTGCATACGAGTATGTGAGTGGGAGAAAAGGAGAGTGCGTGTGTGTGTGTGTGTGTGTGTGTGTGTGTGTGTGTGTGTGTGTGTGTGTGTCTTACCATAGACGATGAGAGTAGCTGTGCTGCTGCGTCTTTTGGCCACCACATT
>OMLI01001271.1:0-12642 GCA_900302605.1 Rondeletia loricata
GTATGTGTGTGTGTGTGTGTGTGTGTGTGTGTATTCATGCCTGTGTGTGTGTGTGTGTGTGTGTGTGTATTCATGCCTGTGTGTGTGTGTGTGTGTGTGTGTGTGTGTGCGCGCACGTATAGGCATGACTTCATATGCCCCCATGCGTATCCGTCCTGCCATGCTCATGCTCAGACTCCACAAGGCCTCATGTTTGTGGTGGTTCAGCTGCTCTCAGATCGAGTGTGTCCACTGGGAGTGTGCAAGCATCAGTGCTCACGATGTTCCAGTGAGTAGCTAAACCCAGTGAATGGGACAGACCAAAGGCTGCCGCTGCAGGAGCCTGTACGCAAAAGCAAACACATAAAACGCACACGGCCAGTTAGGATATTTGGCTGGAGCTGCCGGAGCATGGGTCAGTGTGGCAGACAGCGAGGGCTGAGAGACTGATCAGCAGTTCCTGCCACAAGGGTTTCTAAAATGCAGCAAATTGCTCTCAGGCCCGAGGTAGAGGCTCTCTCTTCTTCCCTCCTCGCTCTTGTTTGCTTTGAATCCTAGAATTCCCCTTTTCAGGGTGCAGGCCGGGGTAAACAAAGGCCAAAGTGTCACTGTCTGGGCTGATGTTGACGCCAAGACTGTGTTTATTTGAATGTAAGAACGAGCACAACTCTGCCATGACTCAAGCACACGTCACTTTGCACCGTGAAACGTCATCATTCTGGTGTGTGTGTGTGTGTGTGTGTGTGTGTGTGCGTGTGTGCGTGTGTGTGTGTGAAGCTGTAACTCTGTAACACGCAGGAAACAGATGGAGCATCAGGCCTCAGGCAGACCTCAGGGTCACGGCCAGATGACAAGATGTATATGGACGATATGGGGTGCTGCATCATGGGAAAGATGATGTATATATACTATATTTGGACTGAGAACTGCATTCCAGGAGCTAGTGAATATCGCTGCAAATGAAATCCAGACTCAACAAAGTCAGTCACAAATCAGCACTGTTAGGATCACAGAATTGATTCAGTCATACACTCTAGTATTTATCCTATTAAAATTTTTCATATGGGTGGCACCAGTGGGAATGGAACCCCTAACCTTGGCAGTGTTTGCTCCTCCCATAGAGCTATACTGGGCCATAATCTAGTATGGTGTCAAGATATCATTAGGTTTCCGGGGTTATTGCAGGGTAATTTCTGATGATAGATATGAAGCATATCTATTTTAGGATGCCATTTGGTCAGTTAGGCTAACAGATTAACTATGGTAACAGGATATAGAGGAATTGCAAAGTGAGATATCCACCTACAGTCTACAGTCTAAATGCTTACTATGATGACCGTGAAACTCAATACAGAATATTTGCTAACTGAAGACCTTTTCCTAAAGAAATCCATATTTTATTGAGGATGGGATCATTTGTAAAAATATGAAGCCATAAACACGAGGTAAACATATGTTGTCAAAATGGCTGTATAGATTTGGAATGAAAGCCTACATGTCATTCCCTGCCGTGCCCTTCCCTCTGACCTTCACCCTCTGACCTTCACCCTCTGACCTTCACCCTCTGACCTTCACCCTCTGACCTTCACCCGCTCTCCCTCTAGACATCTCAGCAGCCATTTTTCTCCTCTCTCTCCCCATCCTCGGCTCACCCCTCCCACTTCCGGGCCTCCCAGCTTCATCTCACCCTCCTCTCCTCCGTTCACCCTCTCACTGCCAATTGTTTGCATCTATTCATGAAAGAGAATTTTCCGCTTTTCTCATTCCATTTAAGCTCAGCCGGCACTAACCTATTGTGCTCTGCTGTTCCTCTCAGGCAAGAGGTCTAAATCAGGCAGGGAAGGCACGGATGGAGGGGTGGAGGGAGGGAGGATGGTAGGGACGCACGGGAGAGAAGATGGGAGGGAGGGAAGGAGGGAGAGATGGGTGGAGGGGAGGAGTGTTAGAAGAGGGGAGAGCCAGAAAAAGAAGCAAGGAGAGAGTGTGCAAGAGCAACCAGGGTGAGGTGGGAGAACGAAGTAGGAGGGGAAATAAAGCTAACAAAGCAGAGACATTTCGGTGCGTCATTGGGCTAAACCGCCATGACCTGACCTTTGTTGCTTGCCATGTCCTCTCTCTCTCTCTTCTCCTCCCTGTCTCCTTCACCTGTACACAATTAAAATAAAAGCTAAAGTCTCCCCCTCTCCCATATCTTCCTCCTCTCCTCTAATATGCTTTCATCTGAAGTTTAAAAAATCCTTTCTACATTCGCATTTTTGTCATTTATTTCCATAATGTAATGGAATTGTATAATCATTCCAGGGTCACAGGCATCTATTACATCTATTACACCTATTACATCTATTATATCCATTACATCTATTACATCTATTTTCAGGTCGCTATGACTCTGATCCTTTCACTCCTTACTATTAGTTGCTTGTAACGTTGGTAATTTAAACTTCTTCTACCGTTGTACGTCACTCTGGATAAGAGCCTCAGCTAAATGCCTAAAATGCAAGTTTAAAAAGTGTCATTTTACACAGTGAATTAAATGTGGATGAATATCCGTTCCATTTTATCATTTGATATCCAGAGTGCAGATGATTGCAAAGAACGTCTCACTGTACAGCTACTTAGCCCACCATGCAGGCTAGTGGGTAGAGCATGACACTAACGCTGCAGTACTTATAGGTTTCTTTCCACTAGAGCCACTTATATTCATATTAATCTATGCACTAGAAAGTACAGTACTAGAGCATACTAATACTAATACTAGTCTATGCGCACATGGGCATATAAGGAGCTTTGTAACACTGGGTGTACACTGTAGCATACATACTGTAGGTTGGCCTCTTCGATTTGTAGTCTTAACAGGTTTGTCACAGCGGCTTTACAGATAATAAAGGACACAGATATGGATAAAAACAAGAGATAGTAAAGCATGGGATGCTGAGAACAAGAGATAGAACAAGAATATCACAAACTCCAAGACATGGAGACAGATCGTATGTGTGTATGTATATATGTGTGTGAGTGGAAATGAGAGCACTGGGCAACAACAGGGTAGTTTGCAGTAGAAGTAAGTGAATGACTGCAGGGAAGTAGAAAAACAGAAAGGAATGGCTGGCAAGATCGCAGTCAAGGTCGGAAGTCTGAAGGCTGTACTGAATAAATGGGTCCAGACTTAAAACGTCTTCAGCCTAAATCACAAAGTGGGGCCGCAATAGAGAAAAGCGTCCCATCCAAATGAATTGAGACATCGTAGGTTTGACCTATTTGCCCAAATGAAATTCTGGTGTCAGGTATGGAGACTGGTGATAAATCTTCTCCACACAGGAAGTAACAAATCAAAACTTAAGAGTGAAATCCAAACTGTCTCCTAAACAGCAGTGAGCGGCTCTCTGTCCAGAGAAAGCTGGACTCACCAACATTAGATATTTTCCTCTCTCGTCTCTTTGGTTTACTTTGGTATGAAGCATCACAGACCGGCCGGGTTGGTAAACATGAGCGTGCTGTGTGCAGTTTACTGACGTCACCTTACAGGATGTCTGGGTATTGAAGTTCAAACAGCTTTCAAACAGTTTCCTCTCGCAGCAATTTGGAGCCACCTACATGCAAAGTCGCCTATAGTGCAGCTTTAAATACTGAGGGATCAAGTTTATCCTTATTTAGCTTTTTAGCAGGGCCATGACATTCAGCTCATGTGGAAGTGGTTGATGTTAGCTGGGGGGACAGTTGCCATGCTGACATGGAGTGTAGTTTAACACCTCCTAGACAACCCGGGGGCCGTCAAACCGCCTCTGCCGGGGTGATTCGCTCGCTACCGTATGGTGCCTTTGCTGCCGCGGCCTCACTTGTCTACTTGATCATTGGTAAAGACCTGATGCAGGGAGAAATAACACTTCAGCGAATTAAGTATCACTCTGCAAAATACCCTCAGATGCTTTCTTGATACAAACGCTGGTATTGTGTTTTTGTCTAATGGGATTAGCACACAGGAAACACCACACACACGCTACCGCTACCTCCCTTAAGACGGGCATCCCAACCACTACCTAATGGTGTCGTCTTGGCCTGTGCGCATGTTAAAACTCCCTGAATGTTCACATTGTTTGCTGCAGGGCACATTCGTTGGATAAGTGTAATCCCTTGTCTAAAGAAACAAAGGTGTGACGCTCCGCTGCTGAGGCTCAGTGAGTGTGAGTGATGGTGTACGTGAATCCATCTCTCTCAATCCCACAGAGGCTCCTAATCCTAGAAGATCAAGTGACTAGCCAGGAACTGTGACTGGGTGGGAGCCAACATGACGCTTGCTGTTATGCTGACTCACTCCAACCTTACAGCAAACACAGTATGGCATGCCTCTTTATCCTGTTGTTTGTCTCCTCGAATTTTCATATTTGGTGGTCTATTGGTTTGAAAACAGAGATGGGCTTTGATTAATTCAGTGTTAGTTTTAGCTATCAGTCCATAGTAGTTTTCCCCTGACAGGAGATATATTAGAGTTGCTTGCAGAAAAATAATTTTAAAAATATATAATTCTGACTAAACACAGATCCTTGATATACGTATATAGGGGAGAGTAACGTTTACAGTGTGGTTTGCGTGCAAAGTGTGCAGCCATGCATGGCCATTATGTAAACATCTGTGTGTAGGACTTGCATGCACTTATGCATGATATGTGCTCTGCATTGAGCTTAATTGGTCATTTTCACAGTACAGTGGTGTATACATCAAAGTTGAATAGGCAGTCAAATTACAAAAAGGGAGCCATCCTGCATTATGTGCCTGATGTGATTCTCTTTTTTTTTTAAATCAGATACTGTGTGCAATGTTGTTGTTTTTTTTCTGTATTTGAAAGTGAGGCTTGCATTCCAAAACTCTATATATCCATATTTAAAGAGCACAGATGATTACATCCTCTAAAATGTTACTATTTTGCAAGTAAAGGACTCAAGATTGTGAATATCCTTTGTAAAATTCAATAGTGAGTTTTACTGTCATGCCAGCAACTGTTTTGTCAGTAGCTGTCATGTTTTTCAAACAGCAGATATCTCATTTTGAAAGGACACTCCTCAGTTAGAATTGCATAGTAGTCTACTCAAAGACTTTTGGAAGGCCGATTGTTCATGATGCATTCCTTGGAGACGGCAACCATGGGAGAGGGTGAGACGAGACGGAGTGAACAAAGTCATTGTTACTTCAGGAGTCTGACACATTTTGCAAATCAAATCCTGTGGCTTTTCTGTGCAGTTTCCGAGGCCAATATTTGTCAGTACCTAAGTTCTATTATATTATATATTTTTTTATTTTTTTATTTTTTAACTTTTTGGGTGAATACGTAGTTTGACAGTACAAACTTTTTAGTTTTTAGTTTAGTTTAGTTTTTAGTTATCATTTGGCTCTCATGTAATGTGGAAATGTGTCATTTTGGTTGGCATTGCTTCAAAGGCAAATAGATCTACCAGCAGCCAAGTCCATGTTGGGACCTAATTTCTAAAACATTCGTTGACTTTATTCTTGATTTGCATTCATCATTTCAAAGAATGTGACCAAAAAACACATGATAATAGTTTCTAAAGCATTCATAGATCCAAGAAGATAATATGCACATCTCTGGTTTTTCTGCTAAGAGTGGTGCTGGGAGCAGTCTGGACCCCAAGGTCAAATCCTACAGCTGTGATACAACATGATGTGACACCAGACCATACCATACCATACCATACCAGACCAGACCATACCAGACCATACCAGACCACACCATCACCCAAGTGATAACATACACTTGCCTTGACACAATAGGTGACTTTGCGTGTGCAGGACTTGTCTTGTCTTTTGAATGACTATAGCATTTATACCTTGGCTGATGACAGACATTAGTTTGAACTTTTTGATATATCACAGAGGGTAGGTGAAAACTGCTGATTTAGAAATCCCAGATAACTTTAGTATAAGTAAAAACTTTGGCTTGCACTTGCCCTAAAACATAAAATGTGTGCATGAGAAGCTTTTATGAATGAGGCCTCTGGTCTCACTTTGCCAGGCTAACTTTGTAGTCCTGTGAGGCTCAGCTGGTAGAGCATGTCGTCATGTGAAGGCTGTACTCACCTTTAGTGAAATGTATGCGCTTCACTAGTAAGACAATGTGCGTGTCATACACATCACCTTGGATTAAAACCTCCCTATGCATAACTGCAAGAACACCTGTAGTCAGGGCTCTGTGATAATCCATACAAAGATCCCACGGGTGTGAATATCAAAAGCAAAAGGATAATTTGATGTTGAAACATGCTGGTTGTGCAATTTCTTTCTTTTTATTCAGTTTCACAGAGATTACACTTTCGATCTTATTCACCAAAGTTACGTTTCAATCTATTCAATAGTGGCAGCTTTGAAGTTTGAGGGAGATTTAAGGAGACCCAGGTAGGATATAGGGCCTCACTAAGCCTGTGACAAAAACACCCAGAGACACGCTCTGTCTCTCCTGATCCACAGGGACTGGGGAAGTAGGCCAGGCTTGGTGTCAGACTGCTGCGAGGATCAGGATGCTGAAGTTGGTGACTGACTGATTTGAAATATTCCTCACTCATATATATAGGCCTGTATTTTCAGAAGTGAGGCTTTCCAACTGAACATGGTGTTATTGTGTCATCCAGAAGCACCCCACCCTTTTTATAAATCATCTAGCTCAGTCACTGTGAGGTTTTCATGGGTTCAGTGACAGAAGGTCTCTCCCCCCACCACCACACACACACACACACACACACTCACACACACACACACACACACACACACACCACCATCCGAAACATACAATTTCTGTGTACCCTTACGGAAAAAAATACCATAGAAAACCCTATAGTAATAGAATAACAGGGGGGAAAGAGATAAGACAATGTCATTATAAACCCACTATTGAGTACTACAGACACACTATGAGTCACTATAGGAATATTATGGTGACACCATAGGACAGGGTCACTCAACTCACTATTTAGTAACACCTTTAGTACCATAGACGCACTATTAAGTCCCTATAGGAATATTAAAGGAATATTTATTGGGATATTTCGTGAGGGTAACATATCATCATTGTAATTAAACACCAGATCTCCCACGGGAGACAACTGTCTGCTCCATTTGAACGATGCGTGTTTACATGCGCACCGCAGAGACGCTCCATCTTCTCGGTCTCCTCCACACTGGAAACGAGCGCGTTCATACAAAGCAAACCCTAATGGGAGACGATAACACGGAGAGCAAACAAACCAATTGCCTATCATCCCTAAGTGATTAGCCCAATAAACCGAATTTACCACACATGACCCTCAGAGCTAGACAGGGGCACCACAACAGCCAGGAGGCACGGAGGCTTGTCACGTGTGTGTCCCCGCCGGAGTCCTGTCTGACTCAATAGTGAGTTATAACGAGACGGTGAATCACGGGGTCCCGTGTAGCCCACGATGCGGACGCGCACCGTGCAAGCGCGCACTCAGTCCGGCGGTGCCTGGGATTGGGTGGAGGGAGTGGTGGCTGTGGACGGAAACACAGGATTGGTAGAGTTCAGCGCCAAACTTGTTGACTCGTGTAGCCGTGCAGCTCCTCTGCATCCTCCACGGCGCGGAGCTGTCCAACGCCAGTGGTGCTGAAACTCCCATCCTCCGACGCGTCGTTGGAATAATACTCTCTTCTTTTTTTTTACTGGTTTTATTTCTCCCATCGAGCCTTTGAAAGTTATATGCGTTTGTGTAACACTTCCAGATATCCAGTTTGAACATCATTTGGCGGATATCTATCCAGCGTCACCGCTCTGCCCGAGAGCGCACCAAGCCTTCAACTTCTCGACCGCTCAAATTAGAGGACTCTCCCAGACTCAGCCATGGCTTTCATGGTCAAACACGTGGTGGGAGGACAGCTGAAGAACCTGACGGGCGGACTGACAGAGGAGAAATCCGAAGGAGAGAAATCCGAAGCCGCCGCGCAAGGGATGACCCAAGAGGAATTTGAACAATATCAGCAACAGTTAGAGGAGGAAAAGTAAGGAAATTAATGAAGCTTGTCAATCCGTAATGAATACCTATGTGTCAGGAATGCAGTGTAAATGTTGTATTTCAACAGTGTTGTTGTGTGTAAATATCTATGTGAGCGCTCCCGGTGCGCCGTGCGCTGTTTTACGCGTCAGTGCTTAAGTGAGCGCCACGCAGCTGCTCCACGCGCCCAGGGAGCTCGCTGTCTCTTAGGTTTGGCAAATAATGTAGCACCGTTTTTAATTTGGAATTATTCATGGAAGAAGACTTCCACCGAAATGTGTACAAGGATTCATGCCTGGGGCAGAAAAGGTTCTTATTGATTGAGTCTAACCAGTGAGTGGTAAATAAAAAGGTGACTTCCAGTCAGTGATCATCACGAGGCAAACAACCACCAATAGAAACAAATATCAATTATACTTTAAGAGAAGCATTAATGTATTATCGTCCCTCTTAAACGACCCTACCTTCATATAACTTACATCAGTTTCATACTTACTGTGATGTATAATATGAATTTATACCTTAAAGCTTTATGCCAGCCTGAAAAGGTTTAGGTTGAGTAGACTAGGTTTACATATTTACAGTTGTGATTCCAGCATGCCTTGTTAAGATTGCTTATGCATCAATTAAATGTTAACACAATTCCTTACCTGCATGTGTGAGTTCTCCAAATGTCCATCCCATTCTGTCCACGTCCCTTGTGGTGTTAAAAGTGACAGCTACAACAACAAGGTCATTTGGCTAACAGAGTTCACACCACACACAGCGCCTCACTGTTGATTAGTGTGATGCCTCCCTTAGAGCTCCACATTTCATATCAGATGTTCATTCTCCTGGCCACGGGACAAGTGACTTGTTGGGATAAGATTCAGATGTGTTCAGATCTGGGCAGGAAATATTAGATTCTGATGATATGTGTCAAAATGTATGCCTTTACTGTAACCGGAGGAATCTTCAGCCACACTGTACGGTCTATGCTTCCCATGAAACCACCAACATGATCCCATGACCCCCTGGCCTTACATCAACATTAATATATGCCATTTGATGAACGCTTTTATCCAAAGCGCCTCACAGTAACACACATGTAGACATTTTAAGCATGGGTGGCCTCAGTGTGGAATTGAACCCCTAACCCTGGCAGTGTTAATGCCATGCTCTACCCATTGAGCTCTGCAGGATGCGTGGCGAGATGCTCTCCCGACCGCTTACAGCCCGTCGTGACTTTAACGCCGCATCGTCATACAGTGACCTTCGGTGGAAGTGAGTTATTAGGCAGAGGTACTAAACCAGAGCATAGATCACTGGGAAGACCATACAGCTCAGATTAAAGGGGAATAGGGTTGGGGGGCGGGTTGTTCACACTGCCATGTCACATGTAGTCATTTTATCACCCTCTACACCCGGGCCACAGTGACAACCCTGGTCATCTGATGCCCTTGAGAGGAAAAGACACATGGCTTGTCTCTCTGCCATTGGTCGCAAGTGAGCGCTGCACGGGCCTGTGTGCCGTTTGGTGTTTGGCACGCTCATGTTAATGCGTAGTGAACTCTGGCTCACACAGACAGCACCATGAATACTGTATCTCCAGATAAGATGACCTTCCCCTGGCACATGGGGTACAAACACGGCAGACCATGCCCGTGTTCCTCGGGCGTCCATAAGCCTTTAGATTATGCAGCTGACTTGATCGTTCCAGTCGTACAATGTCATCTCTATCGCTGTCGCTTTGTTTCTGAGAATATTTGATCTGTCTTTGGTGTTTATTTTGTGATAACCACCTCTCTTCATGCTCTCTTCATGCTCTCTTCATGCTCTCTTCATGCTCTCTTCATGCTCTCTCCATGACATTAATTGACTGTAATCACATTTGCTCTTTTATCACAAGGGCTATATTTGGCTACAGGCCATTCAAGCAAGTCCTTTAAGCATAATGCCATCTTGTTGACTCATATGACTCATAGGCATTGCAGGAAATTTACAGCCACAAACATTTCAGTGATGTTGACCAGAGAGAAGAGTGCCAGCTGTCCGTTGCCTGCCCTCTGCTGGAGGCATCACATTGAAGAGTTTCATTTTTTAAATGAGATACCCACCACTTCATAAAAGTGACACCTACGCTTACAAAATGATTGATATGACAAAATCCAAACTAATTAGGGTTAGGCTTTTTGAAGGGTAGTCGGTAACAAGTCCTAGGTTGACAACATGCTAACACTTTTGCACGCTGGATCCTCAATATTTTAGAGAGTTTGAATGATGAACTAAAGTTAATATTTGGTAACCCTTTAAATTACAGGCCATTAATTACACAGTAATGACCAAAAATAACTAAGTAATATCCAGGTAAATAGATGTAATAACTAGTTATAACATTAGAATGACTGGTATTACTACTGAGTAAAAAAAAGGTGCTTTTACCAGTAATTGTATTAGATAAGTAGCGCTACCACACACTTTTGAAAACGTAGAAAGGTGCTGGAGGCGAAGGAGAAACTAGTTAAAAAAGGAAGAAACTCTCTGTCTCCATTGATTTATCTTCCACAGAGGGGAGGGACATTCATTACAGAAAGGGACGACGCATGTGCGGAAACAATCAATACACAAGACAAGACAATACACATATTCACATGATCAGAGACATTACAATGTGACAGAGGATAATATTAATACATTGAGCAAGACTGTGGTCAAGACTGTGGACAAGACTGTGGACAAGACTGTGGACAAGACTGTGGACAAGGAAGTCCAGTCATATGGTCGGCTACATGAGGTGTTTTTTCAGACACTTTTTATGGTTACCTTGAGAGTTGGCATAGCAAACACAATACGGCGAGCTGTGCTTTATGGGAATTATCAACATGGCTGGAATGCCTCTTTGACCAGTTAGACTGCTTGGCTTAGATGACCCGTTTTGTAATGAGGGTTCATGAACTCTTTTGAGGGTTTGCAGGCTAAAAAGATGAAAACATCCCACCGAAGTGAGACATGTAATGTGAGTGCAGCTAGGCAGGCAGACCATAAGACTGCAGAGCCACGCGAGGAGAGCCCAGGCTGTGTGTGGGATGGGCTGGCAGCTGTGGAAGTGGGTGAGTGGTTGTCGGTCTGCAGTTAGTAGGCCACTGCTAGTAGTCCACATCCCTGGAGGACTGAAATGCCTCACAGGAGCATTGGACCGGCAGCATGCTGCATCTGGGGCTCCTAAACATGAGCAGAGCAGGCGTCTCCTCCTGCTTCCCTCCCCAAGGCATCACTGCTGCTCATGCACCTCCTGCTGGCCCCAGACTCTGGGGATAGAGTTAGGGTGGAGATAGTGGTGCTAGGCTCCCCATCCTGTTTAACAGGGCTGATGTTGCTGAAGCTGGACGAGGCCCAAATCCAGCAGGAGCCCGTCTGATGATGTGGATGCTCCTTAAGTACAGACGCAACTGCACATAGCAGTGATGCACAATGATTTTCTTCATTTCCAGGTTCAAATGTGTGTGTAGTTGAATATCACATGCTTTCTTAAATGCGTTAAACCTTCTAACAACCGAAGAGGTGGACAGCTGATTGAAAGAGACATTTGCTAACCGGCTTTGGTTGGAAGCTGAGATTATCTAGATTTGTATGTCCGAAGGCATCTTGAATATTCTGCCAAAAATTCATGTTTTTCTTCCTTTCCCCCCAGGCAAGAGAGAGAAGCTAATTTCGCCCAGAGGAAAGCTGAGAGAGCTACAGTCAGGAGTCACTTCAGAGAAAAATACAGACTACCAAAGGTGAGCCGACAGCTGGTCCTGGTCTGCCTTTGTAAAGAGAAGTAAAGACACTGGACTGGACTGGTGAAGGGCTGGCCATGGCACGACACAAACAAACAACATTTCTATTAATGTTGCAGGGAAATACTACATATTTATATACCATGATCCTCCCCTTCTGGTCTTAACTTGTGCTCTCTCTTTTCTACTGACCTTTTGTGTGTGTGTGTGTGTGTGTGTGTGTGTGTGTGTGTGTGTGTGTGTGTGTGTGTGTGTGTGTGTGTGTGTGCGTGCGTGCGTGTGTGTCCCCATCTCAGAACGAGCTGGACGAGACCCAGATCCAGCAGGCGGGGGACGATGTGGAGTTGCCCACAGAGCTGGCCAAGATGATCGCTGAGGACAACCAGGAGGAAGAGCACAAGCAGTCGGTGCTGGGCCAGCTGACCAACATCCAGAACGTGGACATCGACCAGCTGAAGGACAAAGCCCAGGCCACGCTGGAAGACCTCAAAAAGCAGACGGAGAACTGCAGCCTCATGTGATCGGGCCAACTCTAAATTCCTGCAGGAGTTTTACTTCTATAAACATCTTTCAGAGCAGAGCTGCTCCGGAGGCAGAAATAATCTCACTGGTTGAGTTCAACTTCAATGGGCGGAGCCAAAGAACTACAGTTTTTCTGTAGCTGACGTTTAGCTGACGTTCCAACATCATTAATGAATGAAAAAAGCAGCCACTGCCATATATATTTTGATTTATATTTTGACTAGAGTTCATTCTCTTTGCCATGCAAGTTTGCCAGTTAGCTGACGCTCTTTAAAACTGTGGTTCTTTGGCTCCGCCCATTGAGGTTTAACTCAACCAATCAGATTGTTTCTGCCTCCAGAGCAGCTCTGCCTCTGAGAAATGTTTGTAGA
>OMLI01001282.1:1192-14554 GCA_900302605.1 Rondeletia loricata
AGGGAGAGAGAGAGAGAGAGAGAGAGAGAGAGAGAGAGAGAGAGAGAGAGAGAGAGAGAGAGAATCCTGCCTCCACATATAGATAGAAATCTTGGCTACTATGGAATTTCGCTCAGCAATAGGAAAAAAGCTGAGACTTCAGGTGCGCGAGAAAGAAATGAGTTGGCACCCAATACCTGTGACAGAGGATTGGGCGGCATTACAGCATCCTATCTTGTTCGGAGTCAAGGTGTTGGGGCTTAGGAGCTAAAAGTCAAAATAAGATGGTGCAGAAATCCTCAGAGGAGTCAAGAGTTAAGGTAAAGAAACAGCTTCACGAAGTGTAGCACGCTTTTCACTTTTGCAGGCAACAATCAGACAAACACGAACTCAGAGCTTGAAAACATGAAATGTCCTTGAGATATGCCACGCATGATCATCGTAGTCTGTGGATATCTATTTGAGGAATGCATGGGATGTGCACTGTTCATCTCGTGTCAGGATTTGTCTGAAAATGTAACACCTATCGTATCATCTATCCCATTCTAGATAAATATAAATATTGCAGGTATGGAACACCTGCCTGTGTCGAAGAGGAAGAACACATCATATCAGATTGATGCTGTATCAGTTTGATTTGCTCCCGCTGTGCCTCCAGCTCACATGAGGGAACCAGCGTTTTCCCATATCAAAGAAACACGTCCTGTGTGGCTGCATCAGAGCCACACGGGACGCCAGACTACAGTCACTCAACAGCAACGCGCTTCTCTTGACATTTGCAACCATGTGCCATTACCAAAAAGGCCTTGACTTTCCTGGACTGACATTTAGGCCCTGAGTGAGATATATCAACATTACATAGTCCAAATGGAGACCAATATCTTCTCCGCCTTCAGGGAAATGTTAGGGAAACAGGGAGTGGGTATCAGGCGGGTGGAAACGCAACATGAAAGAACACAAGATTGACGTATTCTATAAAATCATTAAGAATTCAGTGAGTTTGAGGCGAGTTTGAGGCGATCATTAATGATGCCTTTACTTTTCATTAAATATTCTGCTGATAAAATGAGAGATTTCACTTTAGCACTGCAAGAATAACACCTATATAACAAATGAACAATTTCAGGGAGGGGGCGCCGGGGAGGGAATGGATTTGGGAGGGGTGAAAGTGGGGAGCTTGCACATGATGTAATAATTTATGTGTTATTCATTATGTTATTTATTTTGATGAGGTCTTTACCCTCTTTATGTTCCTATTTTCTCCCTGCGTAACTCCCACTCCAAAATGAACAAATAAAGTATTATAAAAAAGGAAATAAGGAAAAAACAGAAGATTATAGAAACTGTATACATATAAATGTAGATTAAAACATATAAACTGTAGATTTACACTGATAATTATTAGTTCATCAAATCTTTTTATTTTTATTTATACATTAGTATCAAAAGACCAACTCTACAGGCCTATAAGGTGAAGAAACCTTGTTCAAATAATAGCTTGTAATTATTTTCTATGTGATTAAGAGAGAGAGAGAGAGAGAGAGAGAGAGAGAGAGAGAGAGAGAGAGAGAGAGAGAGTGGCGGTATCAGATGCATTTTAGACACCATGTAACTCTATGGAATGACTGTGCTTTGGAGAGGCTGGATTGACCTTTTCAGTATTCATCACCAGATTGCATCTCCAACCCCTAAACCAATCAGGACCGTGGAATTTCCAGGTCAGCGTAACCACCTCAAAGTAAAGGTCAGTGTGGAGCATCCGGGGTCGGCGATAACTTGGAGATGGTGCATGGTGGAGAGAGGCTTATCTACCTGGCAAATGACACATTACCTCACCTTGGTTTGAGTCTGCTTCGGGACCAGCTTGGCTGGCTGGGGAAAATGACCGTTCCTCTCTGAAACTTGCTGGTTCAGAAGATGCCAACCTCAATTCAGATTGTGTAGATGTGGCATCGTGTTACAGTGCCGAAAAAAAGCATCTTGTTATTGAGCATAATGCTGCTATACTTTATTGGCTTCACACTGCAAAACATATGGGAAGTCAAAGAAATGCATCCATGAAGCATTCAGCAAGCTGTTATATGAACACAAATGTAATTGAGTAAAAGCATTAAATTCCACATACATGTATGTAAATATTACAGATGCAATATTGGTTTGAATCCTAAGATGATCAGATCAAACCCCAATTTTACTTCAGCTTACACGCAGACCATCTGTAGAGGCACCTGGCCTCTTCATCTCAGTGGGCGATATCCTAGTGTTAGGATTGATCCAAAGCCTGCCTCACAAGATCAAAGTGAGCCCATTTAGTTGCCCCCTGCCGGTGGAACATGTGGATGCAGAGGAGGAGGAGGAGAAAGAATGAGAGAGAGAAAGAGAAAGAACAAAAGGTAGCTTTGCTGTTGTCTGTGCTGTGATAGGTGGTGTGATGGCAGCCTGTAGTTTGGAGAAATGGCCTTGTGAACAGAAAGTCACTGGTTTGAATCCCAGTGCCAGCTGGGGAAATCTAGGAGCAGGAAGTCAACCGAGAAGTGCTCTACCCACCCTCAAATTCAGTCAGTTAACCCCCAGCTGCACTCCTGTAGAGCTGCTCAGTGGCCAAGAGTGCAACAGTGTGGTTTTACCGGGAGTATCGCTCCCTCCCCGTGAAACCACCCCACAAGGCTGTTGCTACAAATGTGAAGGTTTCTTACTTTATAGTCAATTTGTTTGGTGAAATAAGGGTTAATAAAAAAGTGGAGATGGAGACTCTGTGGCACGACCCCCTCCAGCATGGCTCCATCGATTTCTAACAATACTCTCCGACTCCACCTCACGGGATAGAGATCAGAGCGCTGATATCAGAGGGCCGATGGGGGAAAAGCACAGGCCAGAGTCCAAAGTGTTGTTGAATTTATCCTCAACCACCCCCACTTATATTCCAGAGACCTGCTGTCATATACAGCTAACAATGAATGCAGATATGCAAAAGGGCTTTGGTCTATCCTACTCTTTTTGGAACAAATAAAAGGGCATATAATCCAAGATGAAGGGTCGTTTGTTGCATCTCTGGGCAAAAGCAACATTTGAATTTATTTTTTCCCATAAAACAGCCCTTGTTGTAATCATTTTGACAGATTGTATTCAATGTGACTGACCGCAAGTACAGCTATAAAGAAGTACAAGCCGCAATCAACAGAGAACACACAACAACAGCAGAAAAGCCTGGCTAGCAGCTATTTATTGCACAGCACCAGCACTACCCACTTCACCCATCCACTGCATTTCCCATTACAACCACACATAAGATTCAAGATTCAAGCTTTTTTGCCATACCAACTACAGGTTATTAAAAACGGTTCTTGGCACTAATTACAGTGATTATACGACAGTAAATCAAGTTCAGTCTACAACATGAGAAACTAAGATGCCAGTCTGTTGTGAGCGTACTGGCAAATAATGTAACAAATGTGAAAAAATGTCTATGACAGTCATGGATGCAGACAACATCTTTAATCTTTTAGGAAGACCCTCCTTTGAGATGACAAGGTTTGCAGTAGAAAGAAAGAAAGTCATTTGTTTACTGTCTTGGATAACAGCATGACTACTGAGTGAGATTAATTCAGTAGGTTGGGCATAGAGAACCACAAAATGTACTGATAATCTCAATTATATTAAAATTTAAATGTGATAATTATCGTGAATAAGTTTAATAAAAAGTGTGTGGATGTGTTGGCCCTGTGACGGACTGGCAGCATGTCCAGGGTGTTTCACTGCCTTCTGCCCAATGCATGCTGGGATAGGCTCCAGGCCCCCGTGACCCTGAATAGGAATAAGCAGGTAAAGGCAATGAATGAGTGTATTGATTGTAATAGTTGTTGCATGATATACATAGAATAAAGGTTCATTGCATAGTCAGCCTCGGCGTTACTTTAGAAACACTTTTTCATCTTGATTCCTACTACAGAGTCGGAGTACTTTCCATCACGATAGTGGAGAAGTTCTGATAACTTGGACCAGAGATACGACTGTTGCAACAGACAGACAGTTTCTTAATGTGTCTCTGCTGCTGCCTGGCACTAATGGCCACCAATACTCTGCTGCTAGATATTTAATCACCCAATCAATCTTACCTGTGACAAAGGCTCCTTAGCATCCCCTCGGCAAGAACATCTCTGACTGCAATCTCCCCCACATTTCCCCCTCAATGGAACTGAAGAATAGGTGGGGAGGAGAAAAGAGGGGAGGGGAGGAGAGGAGATGGGAAGAGAGGAGAGAGGAGGAGGGGGTGTTTAATCTACTGATTCAATTCCTGCCAATGCCCGTCACTCTCCCTCTCTGTCAGAGAGGGCAAATGGAGCATGCAGCCCAAAACACCCAGACCAAATCACATTTTCTCACAACCTCCCCCCCCTCTCTCTCTCTCTCCATCTCCATCTCGCTCTTGCTTCTCTATGTCTATCTCTTGCACGCTCTCTCTCTCTCCCTCTCTCTTTCTCCCTCTCTCTCTCTCTCTCTCTCTCTCTCTCTGTCTCTTTCTCTCCGCCTCTCTCTACTGCATTCTACCTCCCTTCTTCTCACCTACTCACTGACGTTCTCTCCTTTTCCCCGTCTCATTCAGCCCTCTGAAAATGAAGCCTTTGAATGTGACGCTGATCTGAGAGAATTAACAACCTGTGGACAGCTATGGCTTTACAGCTTCTGTTCTGTTGCTGTATGACTGATGTTGAGACTCTTGAGCCTCACTTATAGAAGTACACTGAAAACAAAACAACTTTGTCACCCACTCAATACATTTAATACATTAATCATGTCTCTCATTTAGGTGTTGGAAGAGATCCACTTATGTTATCATGTTTGATATAGGGGAATCTATCCGTAATCAGTGCAAATACTGCACAGTTGGCACCCTAAAATAGGGGCATGATTAAGACAAAGTACCATAGTTTTCCAATTATTTTGCAGATATAGATGGAAATACCCTAAAATTGAATTATAGCACCTGTACCATTTCAAAATCATAATCAGAAATCATAAATAATATACTACTACTACTACTACTACTACTACTACTACTACTAATAATAATAATAATAATATCCCCAATGACATGACATTGATGTGATGTATAAATAGGCCTATGAGGGTAAATACGTGTTGTGAGATGATACCCTTTTATTATACTGTATGCTTCTGTATAAGTTTCCTCTCACTTCAACCTGTCTGATCATTCCACTGAAGCCACGTCTCTGGTACTGAGGCTTTCTGCAGTTTGCACAATGAGTCAGAACAGAAAGGTCGATACCCAACATGACTGGTTCTCTCCCAGACAGATCGGATGAATTCCATTGCAATATTTTTTCTTAGCTCTTCTTGTTTAATTGTATTATTCATAAACTGTATGTTCCCATTCTTCCTGCAGAATTGTGAGGCGAGCGGCTGCCTTTGTTTGCCTTTTATGGAAACCGTTTCCAAAATTCAGTCTTTCAGGTAGGTTCATTAAACTGTGCAATATAATATGTCTCAAAGTAAAAGTAGGAGAAATTCAATGTCAAAATCAATGGGAAAACGTATATCAAAAAGCATACAGTATGTAATGACCAAAACGTCTGTCTCAGTGTATCAGCTTTGCTTTGCAATGTCAGAGATGAAGCAGCTTTCCTCATCCTCTTGCCAGCTTACTGAGTTGACAAATTAGCATACATGCCTTATGTTCTGTCTCTTTTTCGTCCTCTTTTCATCTGTGCAGGGCCTAAGAGGCTGAGAGTGCAACTGTGCCGCTATAAGCTCTGTCACCCTCACATGGGGGCCCTAGCCAGCCACGCCAGCTCCATCCTCAGTCCTCTCATTTACACCCAGCATAATTAAGAGCTTCTACCCTAAAAAGCTGGTGGCTCTTGTAGAAACAACTCCCATAGGATTTCACAGCAAAGCTGCCAAAGCAGCTGAGGGAGTGAAGTCAGAAATAGCATTGCAAACACTCAGCAAGTAAGACTTCCTGTTCAATGGAATTATGCTCTGTAAAGCAGGGGAAATTAAATATGGATGTAAGGTTGACCCCGGACAGTGCAATATAGGCCAGACTATTACGACTACTCTGCAATATACCCATACATAGCATTACTGGACCTGTTCGCTGTGAGAGATTTATGGATATTGTTGAAGGAAAAATACCAGTTAGTGATTTTTTGGATCATCTCGATTATTTCTCTGACACTTCTCTGACACCTCTCTAGTTCAATGTATTATGTAAGATATGTAACTTCTGTTACCCTCTGCTGCCAGTTGGATCCATAATCCATCAATGTAAACTGAGTAGTGCTATTAGATGTAGCTTTCTTGTTCTTTTCAGGGAACAACTTTGGCAGTCAGTTGGCGGATAAGAGTCGTTTGAGTTACTACGCTCAGCTGGAGCAATATAATATAGGTTACTTTGGAAATGATAGCTATAAAGACACATGCTGTGTACAAACCAAAAACCACTTAAATAACCGATACGTTTTACAGCCTCATGCAACTGGGCATTGCATGGCATTTCATTAAAGGGACCGTGCCCCAAATTATAGCTATAAATCAGCCACTGGGAAATGGCCTATGGATAATCTACAATAAAAAAGGTGCAATAAAATAAATGAGCCAAAAAGGGGGGAAACAACAGTGTTTTACTACATGGATGTTATTATTTAGGTAGCTGTTTCATTAAGTCTTTTACTACTTTGATCCCATCCAAGCAAATGTCTCAGATTCTTGGACAAAGGAAGGCGGGAATATTCAGATGTCAGCTTCTAATAAATCAAGTTTCCATATTCAAGTCTGAAGTGATCCATCCATAGTGCATCCAATAACCCACAAAGACACCATGAAGAGAATAATCAACAAGGCCTGCTCTCCGCTCCAGCAGTCTCTGACCTCTCTTATTATTCCATCAACAGTAGAGCCAGTAATACGAGTAAGATTACAGACAACACGTGTGTAATGCATACAGGGAACGGCCGAACAACAACGCACTCGCATCCCGTACACAGGCTGGAGAGATCCCCCGCGTCGGAGATTAAAGAGGTGACCCTTATTTCCCGTAGGAGCACTTACATCCCGTCCCCCTCCACCCGCCCAAATCCCCACTGAATACATGATCATCGCTGAGACTGCGGCATGGATTGGATGTAAACATCCCAGAGAGAGACGGAGAGAAGCCGGCTCTCTGGAGCTCCTCTATCAACTTGATGGTAGGTGTTATTTCTTAAGCAGGCAGCCAATATCCATGCGATCTGTCAAGGACGGGCAGAGGATGGCTAAGGTAAGGCAGCAGACAGATGCTATGCAAGCATAATGTCCTTTTGTGGTTACATGTGTGCATAAACACACACACACACACACACACACATATATATACATACATACATACACCAATCCTGAATTGCACAATTCAACAATAAGAAGGATTGAAGATCTCTGTCCTGGAAAGCCATGTTATGAGAGGGATTTCATTCTGGACTGTGAATGGATGATCATATTCAAATCACAGAATAAGAACGAATGAAAGGCGACCGATTACTGACACTGTGTCGACATTACACTCCACCTTATTCTGTGCAGGTATCCGTGGGAGCAGGAATAAGAGATATGAGTCAGTAGACCCACCCAGACTGCTGTCTTTCTCCAGTGGACACATTTAAATTTTGTCACATGCATTAGTGTCATCCTCAAATGAGCAGCTAATTGTAAACATACGTTATATGCTATTGCAAACATCAGAATCAGAATCACTGTAGTTGCCAAGTACAATAAATGTACAGGAATGTGTTTTGTTGACACTGGTGCAGAGACAAATTGACAGTTTGCAGAGTAACACAGACTTACTGACTTACTGACACACATGGTGCAAGGACAACAGGGCCTCAGATACACAGCGACAGTTCATGTCCTGCCATGGACAGGTGATAAAGCATCTTCAGTATTGTTCGAGTTAGTAGAATCAACTCTTGATCTAAGACAGTAAGGAAATGGCGTGAAAACTGGAGCAAAGCTATCATCTGATGTCCATGGCAGCATACTGGACAATTATTTCTTAACCTCTTATTCTTAACCTCTATAAACACAGCTCTGGCTTTGGAATCAATAGCTCTGATTTCCACAGTTAAGATTTTCTAAATCAGTATATTTTTCTATTAAATTACATCTCTTTCAAATACTTTTCAAATAATTTATTTGACAAATTTTTTGTTCTCAAAAGCTACATTCACATTCTGTCCCAATTCAGATTTTTCCTCACATATGACACATCTGATATTTTCTAATCAGCGTAAAACCGCAAAAAGCTGCAAGTTGCATTTTTCCAATTCCGATCTAAACCTCATGGATACGTGGCATAAAATCGGATCCCGAGACATGCTACCTACATGTGGCTTATGTTTGAACACTCAAATTGGATACATCTTATTTCATTCTTATACTCTTATATCATCATCATCATATAAATCTTATATCATTCACCTGAGACAACTGTCAACGTGTTGGCTCCCATGGCAGCTTGGCTGAGCCAGTATTAGCATGGAGGACAACGAAACAACAATGGAAAGAAAGCAAAAAGCCGACTTGATAGGTATGTGGGGAGACGCCTCAATTCCTTCAAAATGCAAAGGCACATACTGTAACCAAAATGTGTTTGAAACAAGCAGCAGAAGCATAGGTAGAAAAACATATGTGAGGGCTTCACTTCACTTCAGTTCATATTGGTGTTGGATATGGGTTACATCCTCGAATAGATGTGAACAGTCATCATCAGAATGAGCAGCAATAAAAAATGTAGCATGAAGGCCTGCAATGTGGCATTACAGGTGGAAAATAACTTGTTTGGGAACTTTCTTAACGTATCATAGTTTGAAATACAGGGCTGTTTTACCAAATGTAAAGAAACCGTTTACAGCCTCAAAAGTGAAAGATATGTTTAGCTGTCAGTCCTTGTATCAAAAGCCAAGAAAATACATTTCAGTGACAAAAATGTATTTGATCCAATCAAACACTGTAAAACAAGAGGCACTTGAGCTGCCTAATGTTCTGCCATAATCACCAGAATATATTAAACATTATACCAGTATTATATTAATGAGATCATTAATTAAGCTAATTTAATGCATCAATTAGCTACTATTTCTATGTCTTCACATAACACATGGGTGGTATTAATATGAACTCTGTATCTTAAAGCATTAAGGAGTTATAGTTATATAGTTTCAAGAAAATTACTTTTTCCTCATTAATATGCGAATTTATGCAGCAAGGTGCTCCAAAATCGAATCAGACGATCTACTCTAAGTATGAAGTTTCTATCGTGAGTTCTTATCGTGTTCACAAGACTGTCTACACACACACACACACACACAGATGCCATATTGCAATTACAGTACAGGTTGGGTCTTCAAAGGCATGACTCAGGAATTTCATCTCTCTGTTGGTTTTGAAAGACAACTTTCAGGGTGGAAAGCGGTGTTGGGTCATCACTCTTCATACGTCGGCCCAGCAGTCCTCTGGTCCAGGAGTAGCTGGTTTATTATCAGGGCCAGAGGGGGATGTCAGGGGCCGGCAGAACTGTTGAGCTGGAAGTCCCAGCTTCACGGCTTGTTGCTCCCACCTCTGCGACCCACAGAACAGGATGCATGGCTTCGAGCAAGGACGCCAGAGAGAGCTTATTTGTGTGTGCGTGCGTGTGTGTGTGTGTGTGTGCGTGTGTGTGTGTGTGCGTGTGCGTGTGTGTGTAATTTAAGAGAGAGTGCCTTTGCATAAGCGAGAGAGCGTGTGCATGCAGTGCACGTGTCCTCTGTAATTAATCTCAAACATCATGTGACATAATTAACGAAATACCCCAAAGGTTGTTCACATAACTTGACTCTAAAACTGTGCCGTGTTCCTCGAAAACAACCACTGCATTATCCTTTTACCTGGTTTGCCTTTTACCTATTTACGATGCTGGCTTCATCCACCTAATAAGAAAATATGGCGTTTGTGACTGCAAACACATATGAATAAGACTGAGATACAGTCATCTGAAGTACACTGGCATTTCTCCAGATGTATAATTCATGGCACACACCTGTTTTCTCCTCAGTTGTCCCCCCCCCAACTCCCTCTTTGTTTTGTATTCTGCCATGTTCCTTTCCTGTGCTATGATTATTCATTCCAAGGGCCTTCAATCCACTGTGACAGAGCTCATTATGATGGAGTGGGCTTTATTTGAGCTCGCACAGCTGGACTGTCTGAATGCAGAGTATATCCGCCTCTGCAGGTGTAATGCTGCCGCACTTTAGCACCTTCACGTATAAATCTGGAATGCCTGACACCTGAC
The DNA here is from genome assembly GCA_900302605.1 of Rondeletia loricata. NCBI lineage: Eukaryota > Metazoa > Chordata > Actinopteri > Beryciformes > Rondeletiidae > Rondeletia > Rondeletia loricata. Next base: position 11,496 of record OMLI01001282.1, read on the forward strand.
ACATTCACAACGATGTCCAGTTCAACAGTAGATCTCCACTGACTGCACTGCTGGATCTGTTTCTAATTGGATGTACCATTTATAGCAATTAGTTTTGTTTAGTTTAGTTTAATTTATGACCACAGCACAAAGCCAAACCAATGATGTACTGAAAAATGCAGTTGGACCAAAGCGCAAATCAACCAGTTCTTTCTGTTATTCATTAATAGTTAACTTTTTGGATTTCCGTAGGACGCAGGTGAGGCATTTCTTATTAAACTGATGCACTGTAGTTGCTAAACGATGAAAATAAACCATCTATTTGATTGACTATGGAATGAGTTATCCTGTAGGCAATTAGGGCAGCTGACACACTGCAGAGCTGTTTATTGACTCTTATTTTGAAAGGCTATAACAGAAAAATCCTCAAGTCTCACGCTGCTGAATGAGCCGATTACACAACGGAACACGAACACTGACTGTTGCATAATTAGTTTCCATAAAAGTGCTGTATTTTCTCCACCGCATATCAGCAGCCCTCCAGATTCTCATTAGGAGGCACTGGATGTGTGGAGCGGGCGTTTTATTCGGCATCACCACCACCCCCTGGTAAGTGAGTGTGAGAGGTAATGAGCGGAGAGGGCAGGGTTCAGGACATGTAGGAGGTCGATCTGTATTCTCCACAGGCAGCCAGGCCCGTGGACCCCTCTCCGGGTGTCACACGGATCAAAGGCAGCCTGCTGCTGCTGCTGCTGCTGCCGCATCACAAACCCAGGCGCTGGCACCTCCATCAGGAAGATAGTAGCGAGGTAATGGAGGGCTAATGTACTGAAGGTTTATTAACACCGTGCCTGTTCATCAGTACCTTGGATTTCTCATCTGGGTAGTTCGCTTGAGAGGGAGTAGCTGGGGAGGATGGAGGGAGGCTGAACTCATACCAGCTGGGTAAGCATAATGTTACAGTAAATGGGCCAAATGAGACAGCGCTGATTATCAGAAGTAATGGAATGGAGTGTGGGTGGTTTGCCCCTAAACCCACTGCGGGGCGACCTGTGTGTGTGTTTATGTAACACAGTGGCTCTGTCTTAGTCGTGAGAAGTCCTAAATACTTTCCTTGAAGGGCTATAAGGGATTTCTCCTGGTGCCATGGTACATTAGACACTTCAAATGTCCGTCTCTTACAGTGCAGTCCATTGATGTGACAACAGTACAAGATATACACCCTGATGGAACTGTTAGGCTCTTCATAGTGTCATTTACAGTGAGTCAATTTACAGTCCTGCTTTAACCTCCCAGTAACCTGTCATCAAAACACCAGATTCAGCCCAAGCCTCTCTCTCTCTCTCTCCCTCTCTCTCTCTTTCTCTCTCTCTCTCTCTCTCTCTCTCTCTCGACCCTACCGCTTTCCTGTTCTAAGGCCAATAAAGCACACAGAGCATCATGTGTAGTTACTCTAAGAAAACATAATCTTCTCAATCTAATCAATGTGGAACGTGTTTTCTCTTTCTTTTTCATCAAATAATTTATGCTTCACACACATGTACCCTAAAAGAAATAGAATGTAGCGGCATTCAAACGGCTGTGAGATAAAAGAAAATTGATTAAAAGGGGATGGCTGAAATTAAACAGAAAGGGAGGCGCCCTCGGGGACATGCTTAGCATATAAATGGAAGGAAAGGAGAGGGGAAACTTCGGCAAAAGTTATTGGTCCAATTATTTAACTCCACTCCTTGGGGTTTAGTGGTCTGTATTTATTGAAGCAATCAGCCCTTTTATCACTGACACCAACCAGTGTGTCACATCTTAAACAAGCTAGAGTCATTAAAAGCTTGGTAACATATTCCTTTTATTTCCTTTAATGAAATAATGATCTGCCTGCTAGAGGATAAAGAAAAATGCAGTGGGTTTACCGGAGAGCTGAATCAGACGCCAAGGCACGCCCTGCTTGAATCCCTACAGCTAACACTGGGAGTCATGACACTCGTAAAGGTCTACTGCCAAGATATGTTAACTATAATTTAGCCCCCGGTGTATGACGTGCTAAAGTATTCATGCTGGTTATGTGACTTCTCAGCCTTAGTCCTTTATTCTTATGCGCCAGTCACTAAAGGCCCACACTCGAACGAAGCAATGGCTATTCAAATCGCCCAGAATTCCTAATGTCAATTCCTGTGCAGCAAAAACTCTTCGACCATCTGTTTTATTCAGAACTTTTATTTTGATACAGTGAAACACTTTCAGCTGCACTGTCATCTTTCTCATCTCATGGCTCAAAGCAGCCCTCTCAGCTCACTCTTGATATAGCGCATCATAACACTTCCCCAGTTTTCTCACCTCACACCCGGAGCATCACTGTGAAAGCCTGCACAGTGCGATGATGGCCCACTCAGTCGCAGAAGGGCATCTCAGACAACAGTGGTTTAGCATGCAAAAAATAAACTGTACGTTCTACAGCGCTGCACAAAGAAACACTGCACACCCTTCAGTATTCTCACTCTCAATGGCAATATGATATGGTGCTTAGAAAGTATTGGCAACACCCTCCAAAATGTTTTGCCATACTTCCTGGTGTATGAGTGCACCCTGTATTTCCTCTTAGGGCTCTGCATGGCCTAAAGAGCACATACTGTCATTCTCCTAAGCACTGGGCATTATAAAAAGCGTTACGCACGAATGAACCAATGAAACGACGAACCAACGACCACACAGAGCCCGGCTCTTATTAAAGGAATTGGCCGGTCTGCTAAGACCCCAGGTTAATTGTTGACCTGGTCTATGTCGAGATGTAAATCAGCCATGAGTTTTGATCAACTCACCCTCTCTCGCGGAGTACCGGCGTTCCGAAATTTGGCTGTTGGCCAGTCATTGAGATCCATTGTATTCCAAACGAGTGTTCAGCAGCTCCCATAGCTGTGTCTTTGTTATGTCCAACACAAGTAAGCGCATACGAACTACCCTGGGTAGGTGGTTTTCTCCAATAGTGCTCACAAACCAAGAAATAAACATGTTTAGATTCCGTGTTTACACGCCACTGCGCATGCGCCACTGAGACGGTGAGAAAACTCTTGCACGCTCATGCC
>OMLI01001284.1:5861-29051 GCA_900302605.1 Rondeletia loricata
GCGCGCTGAATGCTCTAGTTGCTAGGAAGCAGGATGTGGAGTGTCCAAGTGATATTTATATCTTATATTCTGTGCGACTGCTCCTCAGCTCTCTCAGGAGCTAAGCCTGCTGTGCTGTGATCTCACAAGCGTGCATAGATGAGTATATTTCTCCACAAAGGAATCTGTTCTCAATACAAATTCATTTGAAATATAATTTAAAACAATCTGAGACAGTCCACAGGTCATCAACGAAGGAAAGCGCACTATGAATCTAAGGAAAGGTGACAGTATTTAGAGTATACCTGTCTATAATCTTACCTTGTATGTAAGTGTGCCAGGTAAATGTTGATTTCCAAGTTTCCTCTTCTCCCAGGTTTCCAAGTTTTCTAGCCAAACTGCTGCATGTTTCTACGTAGGCTTCTTCAGCTCAGGTCTCTTAAGGGTAGAACCACTCTATCCTTGTGAGGCAGAAAAGTAAACCGCCACGGAGATCCTTCATGTCTGTCCCTCCTAGTTTTAATGTGTCTGTTCCTCTACCCAGCGAAGAGGGCATTACCACTCACTTTCACTCTGATGTCCTCCAAAGTGTCTACTCACAATTATATCCAGCTGATCAGAAATAGATCAAAAATGTGGAAATTACCTTAGTGGAGCATCAAAGCCATCATCTTGCCCCAACCCCCTAAAAAAAAAAGCACAATGACTTGATTCAATAATACTGATATCCCTAATTAAATGCACTATTTTATAAGGGTCTCTCTTGCTCCAATCAAAAAATGAATTCCACACAGCTTATTTTAGAGTCATGGCCAGTCGGCAGTCTCCCCCTCTCTTCTCCCTGTGTCTTTCTTAGTATCTTTGCTATCTGATCTTGTTCTGCCACAGATCCTTCTCTCTATCCCACATCCAGTGAACTGCTCACTGCTCTGCTCTCGTCCTCCCCCTCCCTCTCACCGTGTCACTGTAGCTACTTGGCATTTTGGACACTATGTGCTCTTCCCCCACCAAGTGTTGCACCAGCACTGGGAGGCAACCTGATGCTCGGCGTTGAAAGAATCGACCGGATGCACTTAGAGTGACCAGAACCAACACATAATCAAAGCATATTATTGAAACATATATGTATTTCACTGGGTTTGATTAGGTTCGAGTACTTTCTGATGGTTTATCAAGGCATCGAATGAAATTATTCCTCGGATGTGTTAAGTATTTTTTTAGATGTGATAGTGTTTTTTTCAAATGATGGACACGAAGACCACTGCTGGATGTGTGGATGGATATCCTGACCTTCTCTCAAGAAAACAAAAGACATAGTGCCATCACATAGAGTCTCTTATGTATAATCTGGCCTAACAATATTACTGTTGCTTTACTGAGAATGCACATGAACTGATTTCTCCAGAACAGTGTACTATTGCTCTTGAAGTAAAATGAACTTACTACTTAGCCATATATGGGAATATAGGAGTAATTCACGTATTTGTAATTCACTGACTGACTCATTTTCTAGCTAAGACAAAACAGATCACAGAGTGAGTGGTGTGGTCTCCATTTTGACTCATCAATTCAGAAGGCATACCGGCGTACTGTACTTTCTCACTGAGCATGACATTTGTCTTACATGTACGTGCGTATGTTTGTGTGTGCATGGTGTTTACTAGTTTAGGTTGAGTCACGGAGCCAAGAGGGGCATGTGCCCTTGAAAATGTCATTGATTAGTTGTAAAAAACAATGTCATTGGTAGAGCAGTACCACCATGGTCATGAGGTAATTCCCTGGAATCCCCTGGGATAGATGTGTGCGCGGCACCAAGCCTAGACAAGAAGGCTGTGCATCTGCCTTTACCTCAACTCCTCATGGGAAATGTCTTAATTAAAAAAATACAGCATGAAAATATTTGCCATTTACATTTGTTTTCATCAACTATTGAAACCTGAGGTTGAAAATTTGAGATTGAAGACCAATAAACTCAAGGCTCAAATTATTGTTACTAGAATATTCAAAATTGTTCTAATTCTCCCTTTTTTGACAGTAAAGCTGTCATAAGGTCCCTTTATTATATTTCAATATTGAGGTATAGGATGGGCTCTAATTAAGAAAACACGAACATACACACACATGTTGAATGTGTGGTTTACTTAGGAATGGTATAGGAGTCCAGTTGCTGTCAGTGGAGTTTAGCTTTTCCCCATTGACTTCCATAATGACATTAGACCAGAAAAACTCCCCTGAGTGTGCACCCTATGTATTTTCTCACATAGAAATAGGAAATGTATGTCCACTTTCCAAATTAGCTGAATTATAAATGAATTGACTCAAACCTTGATATATGTAGTGCACAAATGTTGGAATTATTGCACTCAAGCAGTCTCAAGATAACCAACGTAACGTTTAAACCGCTGTCATACCAGATAAAATCTCATCACCTCATTAATCCAACCTGCACACACATTATCAATGAATTGAAGTGAGATTTTTGCACAGCCTGGTGATTCTACACTAGACACTTTTGAGCAACTAGAATCAATTCAAAAACGAAACTATTAGCACACCTGCTTGCAATACATCTGCCATGTGCAGCAACCTACCTCATTTCTTAGTCTTCGCTGTTCTTTAAAAACCCACAACCACCCCACTCTCCCCAGGAGTCTCACGGTGTTTAGTTCGTTTCTCAGGACAGAAACAGGATCAGCAGTTCCATTATTGGCCTGACCCAGATTCACTAGAGGTCATCACAGAGCAGGGAACCGGGAGGAAGGTGCATACGACACTGCAATATGATGGTCACCAGGGCAGCTAAGCTGAGGAAGTCTGGGTATCAGCTTCTCATTTAAATAGGAAGCACTATTTGACCTTTTTGGTTATTTTCCTATGCGTAGTGCTGGAAGTATGGTGTTCAGTAAAGCGGTATGACTATCTTTGTAACTTTTAGGAGTTAGGGTAAACAGAAGAGATGATCGGTATATTGTGTGTAAGCAAACGAATTCAGCCAGCGTTTGTATAAATATAAGTGATGCATATGGATATGAAATTGTTAAAGCCATGTTAATGTATGTCACGCATATGAAAAGTGCAGTTGAGGTGAAATAGGGTTGTGAAATGACATTTGTGAGATTTCAGGACAAGGGACAGCTCACTCTAGATTTTTTACACTGTATGTGCCTACATAGCAAAATGACAGCCGTATTTCTGTGTGTGTGTGTGTGTGCACGCACATGGGTGTGTGGGTGTATGTGTATGTTTTGGAGCTTTATATCTAGGGTATCAACCGTTACTATGATGTCAGGCCTGTAAGTGGGTTATGGGTACAGTCAGGAGATAGCAATCCAGATGGGGATGTGAAGTGTGCTGTGGGGACAGAGAGAGCCCAGAGCCCATGCAGACAATACCACGTACAAGTTATTTAAAGGCTGCCTCGATGCAGCGGGACAAAGTGGGACAGACCGGACCATGTTCAGAACCTATCAGGTAATCAACACACACACACACGCCTGACTCATTTAAAGTGTTATGTCATGTTGTCAGGATGTATGCACAAAGCTCAGTCAGACATGAGCAGAACTAGTTCTGGCAGGACACTCATGTAACTCATAGTTCCCTTTCAGTCGAATTAAAGGGAACACAGCTAATCACAACTGAAAGAAATCAACCTTTTAAATCCTTTTTGATGACCTACAATCACAGCTGTAGGGCAATGAGTGGTTTGCCACCTTTACACACCATTGTCCTCAGTTCTTATGCCTCTCATAAGACAGCATGTCTTGCATACTGACCCACTGGTGCCTTCACAGAAAAAACATTCTGCGTCTAGTTTAACCGTCCAAAGTCCTGAGCATGCTCTTATCGAAAATATGTGTTTCTTCTGTAAGTGTCCAAGGTTTTATGAGCTTTGCTGGTGAATATCAGGCAGTTTGTATTAAATACACATTTCACAATGTGACAGTAGATGGTGCAAGCTACTTCTAAAATGACTATGGAGAATGTCAGCTGACAGAATTAGTCATTTGATGACCATGACAATAATTCAATTCTCAATGTAGGATATTAGAAATTGCCACCAAGCACCGCACTCATATTTCTTACATTAGAAAACTACATCCAGCACAACATGGACAAGATAGTATATGCCAACTCAAATGGAGAGGGTAGCGCTGGTGCAGCTGAAAAAGCCCAAAACTGTTGTGACATGAATACCAATAATGCCAGTTTCAAGAAAAAAACACCACCTGCTGACAATGCCAAGCCATCAGGTTCAGCTAACATTAAGCCTACAAAGACAAGACAATGTATTTCAGAGATAGACAAAGAAGAGAGCTAACTGTGCTTGTGCTGCAAGGCCTCTACTGTATGGTTGTATAACATAGCAGTGATCACACAGAACAGACGGAGAGAGAGAGAACAACAGAAGAGACAAACAGAAGCCAGGGAGAGTCTCCTGTCAGTCTCTTGGCAGCCAACGGCGACCAAATGAACTGTGAGTGGGGCACAGAGGCGTTCTGCACCCACCCAACAGAAAAAAAGAAGAGATTTTAAAGGGAAGAGCAGCCTATCACTAATCTCCCTGCTCCAACTAGGGAATATGCTACAGGTGAGCCTAATCAAAGTCCTGCCTAATAGTAATGGAGTGCTCTCTGTGACACGGACAGAGGGAGAACATGCAAACTCCACACAGAAAGGACTGGGGATTGAATCCAGTTCCTTCTTACTGTGAGGCAACAGTGCTAACCACTACTGAGCCACTGTGTGTCCCTGGTTCAATTTAATAGAATTACATTCAACTTTGTCATTTCACCTCACAGAAGTGCACAGTGAAAAAAGAATAATTCTTGGGGTCACAGCACATTCCAAATGATGATAATTTTGCAGTGAATAAGAGTGTACAGATGATTAATAATCATGCAATGTTTGCATACTGTAGCTTTCCATTGCAATCCAGATGAAAACACATGAAGCTGAATGCCACGGCCCAGTTTCATGGAAAAGTCTCTGTTTTGTCTGTATGTACAAAGTTCTCAGCCATCTTTACCAATCTGTCTCTCACTGACTGCAGTAGGGAGAAGCAAAATGATAAACAGAGACAAAGACAGATGACAAAATAGATGAATATCAAATACAAGTTGCATGTTACATGCCTCTGGATCTGATTTTGTACCTGATAAACATGTGGTCCAAATCAGAATTGAAAAAATCCAACGCTTTTTGCTATTCACACTGATCTGAAAACATCAGACCTGTCCTGTGTCACATGTGAGGAAAATAATCAGAATTGGGACACTTCCAGCTGCAGTGTGAACGTAGCCGAAGTGTATCATTGGGGCAAGAAGGCAGGCTCTGTTAGCTGATCAGAGTGCCTTCTGTGCTGGTTACACATAGCAGTAATTGATCTTTGCATGGCTAAATGGGCCACTTATTTTTACAGCCTGAGCAGGTGCACCAGTGTCCTGGTGTTTCAACATCAGCCGCTGATCAGTCACGAGGACTGGGAGCGTTAGTGGGGCAGCCCGACTCAGAACAAGCCCCGCAGGTGTATATACACATAATTATACACAAAGGAATGGGGAGACAAACTGAGATACATTTTCCCACTGGTTTCTCTAAATAAGTCTGTGCTTGTTTGTTATAAGAAAGCTAGTCAGTGCAACACTTTCTTAGACACCCTCAGGATTTTATTTTTTCGAGTTTATTTCTCAGATGCAGTGTATGTTGGCCAGGCCAGAGCAGGAATCTTTCTTCAGATTAAGCAATAAGCCATGAGAGTGAAGCATTTTTAGGCATGTTAATCAATAATAATATCTAGCAGTAACCACGTTGTTTAGCTACTGCTTTATTGCTACAAGTAAAATAAGGTCAAGATTTGTTTCCAAACAACAAAACAAAACAAAAAATTATTTACTTGTGTTGACTTCTAAGTTTAACCTTTATTCAATATATCATATATCCAGAATATGTGCATGACTACATGATCCCATACACCATCATGGAAAGCTACTGGTTAGGGTCAGAATGTGAGGCAAATAACAAGATAAGTGTGTAGATTACCAGTTTCCTATCGGATTTAGTGTTGACAAAGTTCCTGGTTCTCTTCTGGTCTGGCATCATCAAGACCTACATTAGCCCTCCAAAAAGTTGCAACGCACAGCATTATTGATACGTCACTTCCTGTGGGCGAAGACGATTTCCCGCCAGTGGCCACACCCGACACCAGAATTTAAATTGGGCAAATCTACGGCATCTCAATTAGGGATGAGACGCGCTTCTCTGTTGCAGCCCCACTTTATCATTTAGGCTGGTAACACGGGTGTGTTTTTACATTAATTTCTTGCCTAGTGCAGCTTTAAGTTCTTATGGTGCTTAAGGATGAGTGATCTTTCCTTCCTGATGTAAAACTATGCTGATTGTTAGTAAGCAAGTGCAGGACCGGTGGACAGTTTACATGTATAGGCTGCATGTTGTCACACCAAGGCAGAAAAGTTCACTGGTACATAAATATCCATGATGGATAGCATTGAGAATCAGCATGTTTTAATTTGCTCTTTAGAAGTGACAGCTCATATGACTGGAGTTTCCCACACAGGAGTCACAAGGAAGAGAAGATGAGGGTTGAGTTTTAATGAGGTGCTATGTTCCTGTTAAGGAATGTGAGTCCAAGGAAGAGAGCAGCATCGAGATTACATCCTCTGCAGAGACATTAAGATCTATGATTTATTATTGACAAAGAAATCAGATCTGAGGCCGTCAGGGCAGCAGATGACTGAGGCAGGTGGAGAAGTATTATGGATCTGTATTTATTTCAACAGAAGAAATCTGGACAGATTGTTAAAATAAGTTAAAATATGCATTTTTCTCAGAGGAAAAGGTCAAAATGTGATACTCAGAATACGCAGAAAACAAGAACATGACAAAAAGAAAAATCATCTGATAATTTATACCTCAAAACACACACATAAAAGCTCTTCTTGTAAAGTTCTAAACAATCCTACATAAGCTTTAAGTCATGTTAGGGTTATCTGAGGCAAGCTGTAACCCATCTCAGCGTTATGTGAGGTATGTTACTTAAATGTCAACAGCAAGTTCAGAAGAGACTGTATGAAACCATAGTAGTTAAAGCTAGTTCAATGGTCAATGGAGTAAGAATAAAGATAACCTACGAAGCTTTCATAAGTCATTAAAAAACCTTTGGGGGCTGTCTGGTATGGGAACCAGGGCGATCAGGCTTTGTAGGACTCCTCTGACTCCCACGTTCCTGCATCTCCTCGACATCTTCCTCTATGACGGCCCTTCTGGCTTTGGCGACCCTGTTGAAATGTATTATCACTTCCTGGACAGGTTCTGTCCAAATGTGATGCTCCACTAATGAGGTGTGTGTCGAGTGTGCACTCCTGAGGGCAAGGAAGCCAGAAGCTTGAGCTCTCTTGTGGGTGTCAGCACCAGCACATTGTCCCCAAGTCGAAACTCTCGTGGCACTCTACTTTACTCTATGAATTGGTCCCATGGCACAGTTGCCTTTGGACTTCCTGGGCTTGAGACATGTTTTCTTGACCACGGGACACAGGTCTTTCATACAACCCCACATCATCTCCACACGCTCAATCAGGCTGCCATGGGCAACACATTCATGTCTCAAACAGTCAATGCAAAATTATTTATGGAGGTTCTCTTGCTCAGAAATTGTCTGGGAAAGACAGAGAAGAGATAACAAGTGATTTGTTTTGGTACTAGGCAGACAGTCAAGAACCTGAGCTGAGTTGTTTTTCCTTTCATTATTCTAGGGGTGTGTGCAATGTAAATCACCATCAAAATGGATGTGACCTTGTGTCTTTCCTGCTGTTGATCAGTAGAGGGTGCAGAATTGATTTTGGGCAGTAAGAGTCTCTGTTACATACAGGTTGGGAGCTTCAACATATGCGGACTGCTTGGAAATGTAAAGTTATGGTGAAAATGGATTATCATGTGTTTGTTTGTTTTTTACATACCCCTGACCTCATTCTGCGTACCCCTGGAGGGACGCCTGCCCCAGTTTGGGAGCAGAGGAGGGAGGCCATATGATTATTTTTTTCAAACTTAACTATGACAACTTTGATGCTTCTAATTTAAAGTTATAGTTAGAACATGAAAGCCTGAATAATGAACAATTTTCCTGCAGGAATAGTGCAATTTGATGGACTCTTATCTTATGGAAATACTTTATTGTCACTTGGTTGTATTTACAGTTTTGTTTGTGTATAGTTCAATAATGTGTAATGGGTACATTTACATTTTGTTTTTTATGTTGATTAATGTACACTGTCCCTTTATAAATACATTGAATTGAATGTAGTAAATAGAAATGATTTATACCATAATACAAAATCCTTATACATCATGACCAATATTTTGTGTGTGTTGATGATAGTACAAGAACATATTGAAAATGATGATTGTTATGAAATTGTCAATTCTTGCATTCATTTTAATGAACTTTTTTCTCAACTCAAACATTTAAGGTTATATCATGGCTGCATGTTTGCTACTGTGCTTGCAACAGTTGCAAAACTGACTTTAAGTTTAAGAAAATGCTTCATATGTTCAAGTTACCTCAGTTTCAGAGTGCTTTTCCTTGGTTGGGTGAGTGTTTATTACATTTAGTGGTAAAATATGTTAATAACACAGTTTTTCTACAACTGTTGCAATATAATGTAACTTTAATGAAAGCGCAGTGTGTGTCTATACATTAGAAATCACTCTGAAATGTGCTTATTGTGTTAATATGATATGAAATAGGAGTGTTCAGACTGGGCCCACCCTCACAGCTCCAAACTTCCCATTTTAAGTGCTTAATGCAGTAAAAGATGCAGCCATAATTCCTGCTCTGGCCTGGCCATCACACACTGCATCTGAGAAATAAACTCCACATCAAATCCTGAGGGTGTCTACGTTTTCAGATAAGAAGTGCTTTACTAGCAAACAGTGAAATTCCAGTCTGTAATAAATACACATTGTAACATACAATATGACCACTTAAACAGTCACTACACACTAAAACGCCCATACCTATACTTTGCATATTATTATTGTATGTTATTTATAATTAATGTTTATGTAGAAAAGTTAATGTTTGTTGCTCCCTCTAGTGGTCCCTTTTGTAATTTTGATGATTGTGTTCTCTCTCTCTCTCCCTCTCTCTCTCTCTCTCTCTCTCTCTCACCCACACTCACACACACTCTCTCTCTCGCCAGAAATAGTCAATTTGTGTCAATTCTGAAGTGTTGGTTCTTCATAGTTAGCAAAGAAGTATGTGCAGTGACTCTTAACTCTTTCCTTATTACAGAATCTGGCTTGCTCTTTTCCAAAGCACACAGCACATCAACAACAAACAATAACAAAACAACTTTCACACATGAACAATTAAGTAACAAAAAAGGGGCAATGCACTATTATGATACTTTTTCACTGGTAAAAAACATCATTTTTATAAAGTCATGCATAATGGGCAAAATACAATGTCTTCATTCTGCATTGACCAAACAGTGGTACTACTCTGACACGTTCATCCATCCATCCAGAAAATTCCATCTCATCTTCATTGAATCAGAATGACTCAAACAGCTTCATTCTTTCTTGGATCGACAGGCCCTCTTTTAAGCTCTGCAAGGCAAACAGAATAAAAATAATAATAAATGAGGGATGAGGAGGGATATAGAAGAGAGAGAAAAGTGTTTAATGTTTGACAGAAAAATGTCACTATGCAATAATTAAAAAATGATTTTTTAAAAGGGGAGCTGACAATTACAAACTAATCTCCCACAAAAAAGCAATTAGTAATTTTACTTCTTATATTAGGCAATTAGTAATGGTAATTCTTCTATTTGGAAACTTGACACTTGAAATATGTTTTTAATTGATTTGTTTTTAAATGTATTGAGCAGTTTACAGTGCAGAGACAGGAGAGAGAGGAAGGGATGATATGAGACAATTATCCCAGGCCAGATTCACCGCAGGGATATGGTATGCACCCTAGCCAACTGAGCCACCAGGACACCCTAAGAAACACTATTTTAATTGTGGGAAAAAATGGTGGAAGAAATACACAGGAGAAGTGCAACATGTGCAGAAACTAAAGCTGAGCCACTACCTGGGGCCGGTCAAAGGTTTCACACACTAGAGTATTCTTGTAGATATGCAGGAGAATATAAGAGTAGGGATACAGCAAAAACTTGAAAAGTGCTCCCACACACTGGGCCAGCCATAAGGTTGAGACCAATATCTTTTGTTTATTGGAAGGAAGTAGAATAAATGTTCAACTTCTGTCTAGGATCATCAGCATAACAAACAATTCAGCTGGTTTTGATTGCCTGTAGGCTTCACTTTCTCAACTCAAAATGCAGACCTATGCAGTTTACCAGTGTAATTGATTACAATTACTTACTGTGCTTTTTGTGCTATATGACTGATCTTTTTAATAAAACATTTGCCTAGTCACACTTATTTAAAGCTATGTTTTTGTTTAGTTTTAGGTCCTCCGGTAGCTCCAGCAAATATAAACTAAGTTAGGTTTTTCAATAAGAATGAATGCTAGGGATTCCCTAAAGAGGTCCTCACTCACACTCTGTACTTGAACTTTTGTTGGCAAGTTCCCCAAGAGCTTTAGAGAGATTTCAGTACCATTCGAGCAGTTTTCAATTCCTCCCTGAGAGAAAGGGCCTCCTGTCTGAGGAACTGCATTTCTGCATCCTTGACCCGCAGAATCACCTGTAGTTTTTTCTCATCTGATTTTGCTCTGAAGTTGAGTAGGTTCTTTAAAACAGTCCAGAACCTGAATAAAGTTCCTTAATTGCAGAGTTCAGAGAAAGGCTAGGTTTCTTTAAATAATTAGCACATACAGTATATGTGTTATGGTAATGTGGGAAGATGGTAAATGTAAACATTTACCCTATACATGTGGACATTTCTCATTTTCCCACATTTACCTTAACATATATTCTGTATATAGAATATTGGGTAGGATTTAGCAAAGGAAAATAATTTCTTCACAACCTTCAGATCCCGCTGTAACTCAAGCTACAGGTCAATTTTGCCAGAAAACAACAAACCACTTACGTCCTCAAAAAAACATTTAAAACTCATGTTGCCAATTAAAGTAGTGTAGTAGTGGGATGAAACTGCTGCTACAGTGGACACTATGCTCCAATTATGGATGGCATCACTCTGTTTTTGGTAAGATTACACAGTATGGAATTTTTTATTTATTAAACAGTTAAGGAGACAGGAGAGTTGATGATACGAAGGTAAAGGGTCAACTCAAACCCACTACATTGCGAGATCGTAGCATGCACTCGAGCCCTCTGAGCTCACTTGTAAAGCTTGTTTATCAGACACTTACCTCCGTCTCATAGAGGTCCTTTGCTTGAGAAGTCGCATTGGACTGTTTCCCGTTTAGAGAGGAACGTAGGTGGGATATCTCCTCTGTCACACTCTGAGTCATTTCCTTCCAGGGTACAAGGGGACAGAGGGAGATGGGGGGGCAAGACAAGGTGATATTTGGATAAATGGCATCAAGAATTCGTATTCACCATTTATTCTATTGAGGTGAGGTGGAGAGTGGAGAGGATATATGATTACAAGGAGGGTGATAAAAAAGATAAGATCAATGTAGGATAAGTTCAGCTGCAATGAAATTACTAATCTTTTTAACTTGTCTGAGAAACCTTTTAGAAAAAATGGCTCATTGGGAGTTGTTCATAATGATAGGAAAATTTTTCATTTAAAAAAAAGTCAGTTAAAAATGATCTTTTTTAATGTTATGTATCCAGGGAGTGCTGAGCATGCATACTCTTTTTTCAGGAACAGCATGCAGTTGTTGTGTGATCGATTTGAGAGTTATATGAAGTTTTCATGATATAGCTATCCAAATTCTCTATTTTTCAAGTTCTGTTATGAAAATACTGTGTAATTATAGTAATTAATTTAAACCATTTACAACCAGTGTTCCTCTCCAGGCCCAAAACTGTCTGTTTGTACATGGCCTCTGTATTTTTAATGGCTGTGCACACTTAGCCTATCATAATCATTTTATCCCACACTCAGCAATTAACTGTAGTTAATGATTTGACAGTGGGGCATCAAATAAAGGTAATAAGTCTAATACTTGCTATTTTACCTGTAGTCTAATTAGTAGTGGTGACATCTAGTTCTCTTCTTCAGAGGAATACAGGGATTATAATTATTACCCTAGCAATACCTCAACAAAAATTGAAAAAAGTTGCAGTTTACATACATAGCCTGTTGAGTACCTGCTTGCTTTTGAGCTCCTGGTTCTCTTTCTGGTACTGTAACAAGGCTTGTCTCTCAGCTTGCAGCTCCTGGCTCATCTGAGAGTTTTCCAGGCATTTCTGAGTGTGCTGAACCGACAAGACCTCAAGCTCCTTATGTAATAACTGGATCTCCTTCCTGCGGTGACAAAACAGAAGCACAGATGATGTTGTATTGTAGAGTGTGCGGTTATTATACTACAACAGCTGCATACACTCATTTATGGCACACATAAAAAAGCTTCCATCCAGTCAATGTAAAATAACTGAGTTATTGCTTGTTTCATTTCAATTTACTTCCCAAATTAAATCTGAGTTCACGCTAACCCTGAATTTGCTGTTGTGATGGGACGCGCCCCAACAACGCCTGTGTCCGTGCCGCTCCCCTGCCCTGACAGCTCAGGATCAGCACCATGGACAGCAACACATCAACAAAGAGCCCATGGAGCCAGAGCAGGGACTCCAGATGAGCCATGTCGGCACCGGGACAACCCCAGCACCCAAAAGCAACCCCTGCAGCCCCTCTCTCCTCTTCCCCCTTCTTTCCCCTGCTTGGGCTGTTTATACTATAGTTATACAATGACTACAACTCTCTATCAAGTACATATTGTTTGAATTATCGTTCATTATTCATGTATTTGTCTTCATGCATTCCGTCTAGTTATGTATCTTAAGTTATGTATCATTGACATAGAGGCTATGAGTCACAACAGTCACCCTAATTGTTCTTCTGCTACAGTCATCAGTGTTTTGAAGAATTATTAACCAATCTCGGGCAAAAGTGCTTCACATTTTTAGTGTAATCATTCATAAACTGTCTTAGCATTCATTGTCTGCATTAGATCATTTTCCTTATTTTTCATTCCTGCGTTTTGTTTTTGTTACACCATTTCCCTCCATGTTGAGTTTTGTAATTATTTCTGTTATACAATTCAGTTCCACTTTTACCTTTTTTTCGTGTTAAGGTGAGATGGTTTTACAAACCCCCTGTTGTTGTTTTTAGCTCACCTCTACTGTTTTTTTTTTCTCTTATTTGTTTTTGTCATTTTTAAATGATCCAGAAATATGTGTCTAAGCTCTTCCTATACTAATAGGTTTTCTGACAATTAACTGTAATACAACTGAGATTTCCCAACTTCACGTTGAGGAGCTGGTCAATGATTTTAAAAGGGAATCCACCGAAACTTACTTTTAGATAGCTATTCTGCAAGACATTTTCCCAAAATATCCCAGGAATATTTTCAGTTCTTCATCACTTCAGAGTCATTCATTCTCAAGATGAAGGAAAGTGTAATCATATGGCATCATCAAAATGGTTTTTTTCACAATTGTAAATATATAAAGGGGATTTTTGCAAAGAACAATTTCTGATAAAGAAGGATAACATGGAATAACTACAGTAAATGTGTCAGATTAAATTGTCCATCAGTACCTTAACTAAAACAAAATAGTGAGAGGACCAGCAGTCACTCACTCATATTCGGTGTGCAGTTGTGTGATGTCAGCACTCTCCCTGATGTGTTGAGACCATTGGCTTCTCTCCAGCTCCTCTTTATGGACCTTCCTCATTGCTACAATTGCTGTAAACAGGCCAGAGAGGACAGAATTAACAAACTCCATAAATTCCATAAATTCTTCCCCCAAATTGCTTTCAAGATCACAATGATTGTAAAGTAACTTTTTTTTATATATATAAATTTTTAAATTTTACTTCCATTTCAATAAATTTCTCGATGACAAAAAATTTGCTTCACGTAAATAAATTGGAAAGTTTTTCTTTTACTGATTGATTTAATCAGTACTGGCAGATAGTTTCATCTCTGTTTCATATCTATTCATCTCTTCCATCCAAATTAGTCAATCCTGATTTTAATGCGACATTCATGCAGTTTAAGGTAAAAGCAACTAAATACATTCAACACCACCCCCACCCATCCCTATGGCTTTCTTATTTGGTATGATTTATGGTTGAAGCACTTTTACCTGCCATGGTGGCAGCAGTCTCTTCCTTCAGCAGCTGGTCTTTCTCCTTCAGAAGTGCTGCCACCTCCCTCTGATGTTGCTGCTGCAGATCACTTACTAGCTTCCTGTGCATTTCCTCCATAGCAGTGAAACCTTGATCGCAGGAAGCCTATATTGAAAGTTTCAAATTTCCATTGATATAATACATTATGTGGTGGCTATGTGTTCTATTTAATAATGTTTTAATTTCATGGGCATAGAACACAACTTCATCAGCAGAGATTATTTGAAAGGCTGAAATCTTTTGATTATTCAAACACACTGAGAAACCACTACAAAGTTTTATTTAATATACTACAAAGCTTACAAATGAATTACTGGTGACAATTTTAACATTAAAAAAAAATTTAGTAACATAAAAGCAGAATATATTTTCACACTACTAGTAGCACTTTCTTCATCTTTTTGCTTAGCACTCGTTTTGCTCTGTGCTGTGTTTTTCTTTTCAAGTATCTTTTCAAGTGTAATAAATCTTGAACAACTATAATTAAGGGAATAGAAGGGAATTAAGGAATCACATGCAAATGAAGAGTGGTCTACATCAGCAAAACAAGCTCCAATTGAGTACAGTCATTTAAGTATTTAAGACTCTTAAGAGTTAACTTAAGAAAATAAGGTACAGATTTGTACCTTTTGTCACTGGGGCTGTACCTTTTTGACAGATTCAGAAACAGAATCTGTCCTGAAAGCTGCTTTTTTTCTTGACCACATTATTGGAATTTAGTGAAATTTAGTTAATCAATAATTACTTGTTAAGGTGACCAAATCTCTGATAAATGGCTATATCAATGAAAAAGTTTGCGTTACCTTACGTTTTTCAAAGTCTCTCTGGTAAGCCTCTCTCATGGCAACTGCATCGCCTTCTACCATTCGGTTCCCTAGCTCCTCTTTTGTTTTTGCCTCCAACTCGTTGATTTTCCCCTTCTTTGTCCCCATGGATGATACTTTGACCTGGTTGCTTGGTCCATCCATTATCAGTTCCTCTGCTGGAGGGCCTGAGTTCAGGGTCAGGTCTGGTGGGAAGGTGCTAGTTTCAGTGGGAGGGGGTGCCTCCATGCAGGATTTGGTCTGTTTATCTTTGGAAATGCAAGCAGTCTTGGCATAGTAACTATGCAAGCGTTTCATCTCCTGTTCATGGATCTGCTGCAGTTCCCTTATCTTCCCTTGGAACTCCTTCTCCAGTTTTTGCATCCTTTCCTCGTGATAATTCTCCATTTTCTGTATGTCTTCTAGGAGTCGCTGGTTCCCAGTCTCTGCAGATATTATCTTTTGCTCTGCACACTCTAGCTGTTCTCTTAGGACACTGTTGTCCTCCTGAAGCTCACATAAGGTGTGATTAAAAGCCTCCTGCTCATCATTAAGTGTAATATCCTGCTCTTTGCACAAGGCTTGCAGTCTGTCATGCACCACCTTACTTTGATGCAACTCCAGCTCTAAATCCAAGTACAGTCTGTCTGACAAATAGATCAACTTGGCCTGTTCCTTCACCCAAGTTAAGTCTATTGCAGAATCATTTACGCAGTTATGGTCCACACTACTCTCATTGTCTGGTCCATTGTAACCAGAGATCTCCTGGTAGAGTTGGTGTAAGACTTTAGCCCTTCTTTGCAGCTGGGATATAAGTCTCTCTAACCAGTCTGGTTCTTTCTCTATCTCTACCTTGTTAGTAACAGATTGGTCCCTGTCAAGCGGCTTTGCAGCCTCTTCTAAACCTCTGCCCTCCACCTGCACTTGCTCCTCATAAGGAGCCAACTCCGGGGGATTCATATCTGCCAGACCCCTCCTAGGAACCACACTTATATCACCACATTTCACAGGGCCTTGCCAGAGACGCTCCACTTCTTGATCATTTACTTGAAGGTCTCCCTGAGTCATGCTCTCATATTGCCGCTGAAATTTTAGAGCAGTATAAACGAGCTCTGCCTCAGCACAGACTCTGCCAATGGCACTTTCCAAAGATTCATTGTTGTCACCTTCTGCCTTCCCCAGCTGGGTCCCTTTCTCCATTTCTAAGGCTATTCTTTGGGAGATTATGCTTTTGTACCTGTGTGCCACCCCCCCCTCATCTTCTCCTGATACTAAGTGTAGTTGGCCAATGCCATGTTGACTCTGAAGGACAGACGCCATTTTTTCTACTACTAATATTTCTCTCATTAATGTTCTGCCGATGCTTCCCATTTCATCCTCTGAGGGTAACAGTTTAGTGAATCTACTTTTAGTACTTATGTTGATCTCAGCCCGAGGTAATGTCTCATCACTGATCATCTTATCCTCCACTTTACAGGCGTAATGTGATTTGTGCTGTTGTTTTTCTGCATCTTTCTCTCCTTGCTGGAGGCAGGCAGCAGCAGTGGCTAATAGCTTCTCAAACTCAGTAATATCAATGGTGGTGCTGCTTCCTCCCTGGTTCTTCCGAAAAGCTTGAAGCCTCTCCCTGCAGGCTTCTACGATTTTCAGTGCAGCCTGAAACCTGTCAACCAACACCCTGGAGCGGTTCTCTGTCTCCTGGGCAAAGCGTTGGCTCTGCTTGGCCTGACTATGAAGCAACAGACTGAGGTGCTGGGCAGTGGCTCGGCTCTGAGTGAGCTGGGAGCTAAGGCGGGGGTCTTGGCAGTTCATGTGACTCTGGTGTTCCTCCAGCCTTTTGGTAATGTCCCTTAGCTTCTCCTCTGTCACATATAGCTTGGTCTCAAGGAGCTGGATCACAGACATAAACCTATCTGGGTCATCTCCTGCAGTGACAATGTACTGGTATGATGGGTCAATTGAGCGAGACTGGGTTCTTGCATGTTCTGCATAAGAATGGTTGCCACTTAGTTGAACAACATCTATGGCATTTGAGCTGTTAGACAACTGGCCACTGGATTTTACCTCTGGCCTGCTGTCATTCACAGTGAGAAGAGGCTCAGCGGTCTGCTGTTTTCTCTCAGTATGCTGAGCAGACTCTGAAGACTCATTCCCCAGCTGAGACGAGGCACAGGTGCAAACTTTCAATACCTCAGCTAGTTTCACTTCTGTCTCTTCAAGGCTATTCCCTAAGACTTCCATCTTTAACAAAACTTCACTAAGCTCTTGTTCCTTCCTGTCAAGGAGTCTCTCATAGCCTTCCCGTATGTCCTGTGCTTCGACCTCCCTGCCCTGTACCTGCCCTAAGGCCAGCTGCAGTTCCTCACAAACTCTCTCATGTGAGTGCTCTAGGTTGTAGTAGTGTGTCTCCTCTGTTTTCAGGCGGTTCTGCAGCCTGCTCACCTCCCCATCCGCCTCAGCCAACTGGTTCTGGAGCTCTTGACAGCGACGGCTGAGCTGCTCTCTTTCCTCCTGTAGCCTCTGTACAGCAGACACTGTGCACGCTAGCTCCTCTTGAAGCTGTTGTTGAGCATCCTCAACTTCCCTGGTCCATGACTGACTCTTATTCAGGCTGCCCACCTGCTGCTCAGCCCTTTCCACTCTTTCCTGAAGGTCCTGTGAGTGTTGCTCTGCCTGTGCCAGGCGAGAAGCCAGGCTCCTCCGTTCTCTGTCCTGACTTTCTTGAAGGAGGACCAGGTGCTTCTGCCAGCGAGCCTCTTTCTGAGCCTGTGCTTCCTCGTTGGCATGAAGCCGAGTTGTCACATCTTGGAGATGTTCCCGCAGGCGATCCGCTTCCTGCTGGAGACCTTGGTAGCCCTGAGATTCCTGCTGAAGCTGCATCAAGCGGGACTCAGCCTCCCTCCTCTGCTCTTCACTGATGCTCAGCTTGGACCGCAGGGAGGCCACACAACGCTCCCACTCTACTTGCTGCTCGCGAAAGTATCGGCGATCTTGCTCTAGATGGGCATGTGCAAGCGCTGTGGCGTCTCCTGTGACCAGTAACTGTGCCTGCTGAGCTAAGAGATCTACTCTTCGCCGTAGTTCAGCCTCTCTGCCTTCCTCCTGGCTCTTCCTTTGTTCCTCCAGCTCAAAGTGCAGGTCATAGTTAATCTTCTGCAGTCGTAAAGCCATTGCTTGTGCTGATGAGGAGTTGGAGGTTGAAAGAAGGCCATTCTAAAGGACAACAATGAGCTTTTATTAAGACAAACGGTTCTTTGCATGGGATTGGTTTATAAAAGTTCACTTACTAATATTTAAACTATAATAAGTAACTTTACTACTACATCTTAACTTTTTTATGATAGGACAACCGTTTTGCATTTGAAAGAAGCCTAGTGTGCTTTCAAAGAACATTGTGATGATGACGTGTCACCTTGAAGATAACTACTGCTACTAAAAATATTCAATTATCAGATTTCTTTGAGTATCATCTCCATTATACCTGTGGACAAACTCCCTCCCTTGAATGATTCTCTCTCTCTTGCCGCAGCTGATCCTGCAGATTCCTATTTAACTGCTGGAGTCGTGACAACTCCTTCTGTGTTTGTTCCAGCTGTAGAGAAGGAAAAGTCAGGGAAAACATGCAGCAAAAAGAGAATAAGTTTAAACAGTAACAAACTGTTATTCAAAACATATATGGTGGACATAATTAGATCAAACTGAAATTGTTTCCCCTTTTTCTTTCATTTAAGTTTTTTAACTGTGTTGCTCACAGTGATCACTGCTGCTGTTAGTATGATTATCTTATATTTTACTCAAGAGTCTCACCTCTTTGACAAGTTGCCCCATTTGCTGTTCACGAGACAGTTTTTCCTTTGTTTTTCCTTCCTTCATACACTCGCAAGTGGTGCTTATGGATACCCGTCTCTCCTCCCTCAGGGGTGTGGTTTCAACTTGCTGCCATCTCTGCTCAATTTCAACCCGCATGTTGGAGTGTTCATCATAACCCTCATCATTAGGTGGGACCAGTGTGGATGTGGAGCTGTCACTTTCTACTCTTTCAGACTGGGACGGTGCAACACCAGATGGTGCATCAGTCACACCTGTTGCATAGAGGCCAAACACACATATAGAAAGATTCAATTCAATGTGATGCGTAACATGGTGACATGCGTAATTTCACTGTATGTAGTTTAAATATTCCCCCACTATGTCTATGCAGCACATAAATATAAATATCAAGTACGTGTGATGTTAAAAAGTCCCTGGAACACAGCAACCTATCTCAGGAGGTACTGTGATAGGAATGAAGCGCTCCTACAGCCACATAGCTGTAGTATTCCCACTGATTGCCCTTTAAAACCCCAAGTTCCTGTGTGTGGCCAGACCACAACTAACTAACTAACTAATGCCACGCCTAGGCATGAGCCAGAGGTCTGGCTAGTGGCTATGCAAGATTATGACCCAACAAATCCACAAATCCCTGCTGTGTGCATCCCTGACTGAATATTTTGTTGAGTGGACAGTGACTGAAATTATAATAATCTGAGTGAGGAGATATTGATTGAAAATGATGTTGAGAGGTTAGAAATATTATTTGATGAATAGCCTTTGTTGTAACAGATGGACTCATGTTGATTTGCTTGTCTTTTATATACAGTGTAAGAACACACGCACGCATGCACACAGACACACACATACAAACAAAGTGATACAGATTGAATGAAAAGGCAAAACAAATGGAGTCAAACATCACCAAAAGACACAACTTCGTCTGCTTCTTGACTGGCCCTCTGATCAGGGCTCCTTCACCCACATCAATAAACTTTAGGCCACTAAACATTGTAATACTTAATATGAAACCCCTTTTAGAAAAGGTAAGGTCATGGTAGCCTTATAGTGGCACCCTGTTCTCTTTCCTAAGGTCTAATGGCCATACTTTCTTCACACAGTAAGCACCTCTACCTTACCAGTCTTCAATGCTGGCAGATTTTGCCCCAAAAATGCAATTTGTACCACCCTGGGACCCAGGTTCATTGAAAGGTATTGGCAATTTTGTCATGTGGCTACTCATCAGCAATAAGTCCATCGCCCATTTTGGGTCCTATACATTAAGAAACCACTAGTCCCAATGCCCGTTTTTAGCTCTGTTTTGGCCTAGCCACGCCCCAAAATCAGGCCCTGTCACCGTCTGCGCGGGACCTCACCCGTGCCAAATCACAATGCTGTCGGGCCGACGGTGCCCGAGGAAAACGGAAACAGACAGACAGAGATACAGAGATACAGACGGAGGTTTGCTCTATTATTAGTTAGATGCATTAGTAGATTCCAATGTTACTCCACAAATGTAATTGTATTTCTCTTTTTATTTGTCCTTAACTTAATTTCAATTTTAAAGTCATGTTGAAATGTATTGTCCATTTCATTATGGTGTCCTCTTTGTCAAAGCATACACACCTATTCTTCTGTTCATAGGGAACACAGCAGCAGCAAAATAATTCTTACAGTAGGTCCTGTACCAGCAAAGTTATGCAATCAAACATTCTGCTGCTGCTGTGTGACTGCTGTGATGCAGGCTTTGGCAAAGAGAGAATATAATTAACTGACCATAACAAAATGGGTAGTAAACGTCAGCATGAAATTTTAATCCTAAATTCCAAGAGTGCAAGTTAATGAGGTGACTTTTTAAACTTCTTCAATAAATTAAAATGTACAGGGGCTAAACAGGGGGCATCTAACTCAAATTCCAGATTGGGCTTTTAACAAAGGAAGAATTTGAAAATGTATTCCCATTATAATTTTTTTTTAAAAATTATCCACCATTTGTCTTGCTTCGTTAATTTACACACCTGTTTGTGTGGCTCCAATAAGAAGTGGACGTTGATGACAGAAAGCACTTTCCTCCTCCGCCCGATGTAGAGGATCCCTGAGAAACCAAGAGGAAGAGGCGGAGGAGGCAGCAGATGAGACGGGGGAAGACACACGAGAGGACGAGACCGGAGATGATGCAGAGCTTCCTTCAGCAGAATCCTGCAGTTTGGGCTCCTGCTCTTTCTGCTGTCGATGCGTGACCTCTGCCCAGTCAAATGTTTTGGACCGTCCCTCTCTGCAGCGCTCTCGCACACGGCTCTTTTGATGTGCTGTATTCCCCATAACCTCAGCTGACTGTGAATCCGGTCTCTGTGACTTCAGTCGAGTCCTTTGCTCTGGAAGGGAGCTGGGAGAAAAGAATAGAGAAGAAACTTCTATAACTTATACATACATTTGTATGTGTAATTCGTTAAACGTGCAAACCACTTACAATTATTTACAAAAAAGTTGAATTATTTATATAGAACCACAACTTTGCTTGTAAGGAATAGAGCTGGTGCATCATGTAAGGCCTCCAGATTCGACTGAAATCAGTCCTACAGGCAGATCGCATAAGATTTGTAACTGTGTATGGCTGAACGTGTCATAGCGGAGTTCAGTGTGCCATTGTATGTAATAGATTTTTCGTACAAATTTGACACCAATGGTCCGTCACCTTTAGAAAAAAAATCAAACTAATCCGTTGAATTTACCTCGTGACATCAGGTGTAAGAGTGGGCCTCACGTTCTTCAACACTGCTTGGACCCAGTTGCGTCTAATCCCAGAGGTCATAGCACAGAGGGTGTACACTCCATCTTTAGTCTGTGGAAAGAGATACGTTATTCACTACCAGATGTGCCTTATTTGTCAGGGGTAGTGCAAACTGATGAGTTGGCCACAATGGCTAGTTTCCAATTGTATTTAAGGTAGTTAACAGTTTGTCACAGTTCATTCAAGCTGTTGACTGACCTTGCTTTGATATTTTAAAGGCCACCTCCCACAATGGGTGATATCAAAGCAGCTTCACTCCTGCTACCAACCCTCACCCTCCTTTCCTCAAACATCCAAACAAGGTTTCGATAGGCGTTCTATTTTTAAATGAAGACATGCTTTACGGTTAGTAATGAAAATGTGTGCTGTGAGGCAATTGTTCAGATATTGTATGCAGTAGTAGAGGAGGATGAGAAGTACATTGGATGGTGAGTGATGGTGAAGGAATGAATCAGTAAAAGTGTGCCAACAGATGTCACCCTAATCTGGCAGTTTAATGTTTCCTTGCTCACATAAACACCTTATAGAACATCATTTAATACTTGTTCTGAATTGTTAGGGTCCACTCCTCATTTTGGCAATCTAGCAAGAAGTACATATTTCAATACAATTTCAACTTTTGAAATTGGTGTGCCAGGTATTCCTTCAACTTCTTCCACCAAAACACTGTGGGAGGAGGTAGTGGGCAGTGCATTTCATTGAAGTAATTGAGGCTTGGAGGATTGGATGACGTTACAGCTATAGCTTATGATATTGTTGTCTGTGGTAAAACCATAAAGGAGCAATGACAAGAGCCTCCATGTGATGCTACAGCTTTTCATAGAGCGACAAGACAATCCCAACCCTGAGAAGTGCACTTTTGGTACCACTGAGATAAGATACTTTGAACGTTGCCTTGAGATCAAACGAGATCCAGACAAGATTGCAGAGAGTCAGACAAAGATATAACTCACAAAACGGAGAGAGGAAATGTAGGAAGGAAGGCCTGAAGAGAGGAGAGTATCCAGGGAAAATCAGTCAGGCCGGGAATATAGCCCCAAGTCAGGCCACATTTTAAGTGGGGGGTCTGGGGGTCCGGACGCCGACGATATACAAAAATATTCAACCTTGTCCATAAAGCACTCTTGCACTATTTTTCAAAAGTAACGATAACACATAATGCTGCCAAATGTTTTCTCTAACATGGTCAATGGATATCATTGCATGGCAGGAGCTGCCACATGTTGGTTAAGCAAAACCTCCACCCTGTTCTTAACCTGATAATCTATGCTGTTTCGTTACTTTGGCCATGTGTAACTTCCAGACACGCTCGACCAATAGGCAACTTAGCTCAATAGAGAGCCTCTAAGCAACCATATTTGCTGGCATGTGCCACGTGTGAATTTTGGGCAAACTCTAACTTAAACGTCTTCCCAAATACACAAGGTGGCACATGCCAGCCAAAACAGCAGGTTATAATTTAAAGGTTACACATGAAACAGCATAGATAAT
>OMLI01001289.1:2805-15196 GCA_900302605.1 Rondeletia loricata
CAGCTTGTCACCTGCTGGTAATTGGTTCCTCTACCAGTTTATTGTCTCCAGCTGCACTGCTCATCACTGATATTCCTATTTTAGAAACAGAAACAGAAGCAGAGCAAGAGAGAGAGAGAGAGAGAGAGAGAGAGAGAGAGAGAGAGAGAGAGGGAAGTGGGGAAATAATCTTGTTTTATTCTTAATACTGTAACTGTCATTCAGCATTTGTGATGGCTATCACAGCTAAGTAGTCAAGTTTGTTTCATTGGATACAGCAGTTGCAGTTGCACTCAGTTGAGGTTTTACGGCTGTTTTACTGCTTTACTGAGACAACAGCAGAAGAAGACTACATGGCTGCATCTCTAGAGTACACTGTTCCAGGAGGACATTTCAGGGTTTCTCATCACTACTCTCTTCTACTCTCTGACATTGCCGTTTGGCACTTGTGCCATGATGGCAGAGACTAAAGACATAGGCCTATCTCTTTGGCCAATGGCTGCAATGCTGGAGAAGCCTACCTGACCATGGGAGGGAGAGGGATTTTGTTCAAATGGAAGAACACATAAGTGTCAGATCCAAGCACAAATGCTCCCAGCCAAGCCGGCATATAATGACTTTGTAGTATGGTGTTTGACAGATTTGCTCCCAATGTGTTACATCAGATGTTCTGCAGTGGTCTTCATAGGTGCACCCTACCTCATAAAGTCTAATAAATGTAAGAGATCACCTACATGAACTAGGTGGTGCTAACTTGCGCCTTATAGCCGAATACCGGTATGTGTTTTTGACACCCATGACCTTGACCTTTGACCTTTTGACCTCAAAATCTAATCAGCTCCAGGGTACCTTGGGCTGAATATGTGTACCAAGTATGAACATAGGGTTATTTGTTTTCGAGTTATGGTGTGAACATACATACCCACATACCCACACACATAGATACAGATGGCACTGAACACCCTATTTGCGCGCCTCGCTGGCGCAAGTAATAACAGTCTCAGTGACATAAACATGACTTCTATCACTTTATGGGAGCTGTGGCTTTCAAATTGACAATATTCACCTTCTACTTGGGGATATCACCTTCAAATAATCTGAAAACGGTTGCTGAAATATGTACTTATCAGTGAGGTTTGTAGGGAAAGTAGATCACATTCCTCTCATCTCAGTAACCTATCTATCCGGTTCACCAAAATGTATGATTTATTTCACAATAAATTTCCGCAACTGCAAAACAGAGCCATGCAGAATTTCTTCAACTATGTCCAGCTGGCTGTTGGGATTTGATTGATTACTATGCAGACACGGTGGTCATACTGAAAAGGATTAAATGTACTAAGATCCCTAACCTAAAGACAACATAGTCTAGTAATGTTCTATCAAATGATCCTCTTGAAAATGAAAACAGATGGGTCATTGACAATGAGTCTGTGCGCGCGCGTGTGTGTGTGTGAGTGTGAGTGAGTGTGAGCGTCATGGACCTCAAATCCTGGAAAACAGCGCCCCCTTGTGTTGCTGTGAAGACACGAGCTAACCAACTAGCTAGCATTGTGGCTAACATCGCTTGACAGCTTCGTCCATTTTGTTCGTCTAGCCTGGCTACTCTGTCGCAGAGATGGATGAGGGTGACGAGCCGGGGTTAGTTCTCCCTCACAACACTTCTTCAGGGTCTAAATCTGGCGGTGACAAGATGTTTTCTCTCAAGAAGTGGAATGCCGTCGCTATGTGGAGCTGGGATGTTGAATGCGACACTTGCGCCATTTGTAGGGTGCAAGTAATGGGTGAGTCCGAGGACCAGGTGACATTAGCAAGCTAGCTTGGCTAACGGCTGACGGAGCTAACGTTAACATGCAAAACGACGTCGACGTCATGACATTGTAACATATGTTCGTTGATTTACAGATGCGTGCCTCCGATGCCAGGCTGAAAACAAGCAAGAGGACTGTGTTGGTAAGATGATCAAAATAACTCCGGCTAGTCAGCAGGTTCAGCTTGCTACCGGCTAGCTGACGGGGTTCTGTCACAGTGACTGACCAAGCTGGCTCACTACCAGTGAGGACAGAGAGTTAGTACTGAAGATAATACTTACAACAGCTAATTACAACAGAAGAACATAATGAGAGTAGTACAACAAACAAATACAGACAGAGCGTCTTCGTTGATAGATTCACAGGTAAAAATGTTTGCAGTTTACAGATCTACAACTATGCAAATGTACATTGTTGGCTCTGCACATTAATAGATGTGCAGGTGTGCATTACTAGCTGTTCATATCGCGAGGTATCCAGATGGAAGATGAACCCATAGTTTTTGAGACAACTAAAAGAGCTGCCTTGGGGAACTTATTGTCATTATTATGTATTGTTACTTACTCAATAGCCTCTCATTAAGCACATATAAAAAACAAAATTACAGATGAACCAAAATTATTTGTATTTGCCATTAAGAGAATGTGTTCACACACCATTGTCAGGTTACGTAC
The DNA here is from genome assembly GCA_900302605.1 of Rondeletia loricata. Classification (NCBI taxonomy): domain Eukaryota; kingdom Metazoa; phylum Chordata; class Actinopteri; order Beryciformes; family Rondeletiidae; genus Rondeletia; species Rondeletia loricata. The sequence goes on from OMLI01001289.1 coordinate 5,270, forward strand.
TTAAAGCAAAACTGGCATACATCAATTGCAAAATGCTCCTTACCAATGTCTCTCTCTCTCTCTCTCTCCCCCTCTCTCTCTCTCTCCCTTGCTTCCTCTCTCATACAGTGGTATGGGGAGAGTGCAACCACTCCTTCCACAACTGCTGCATGTCCCTTTGGGTGAAACAGAACAACCGCTGTCCCCTATGCCAGCAGGACTGGGTTGTTCAGAGAATCGGCAAATAAGCTCCACTTCCAGGCTACCTGATTCTCCCGCTGCCTGTATGCACCTGAAAGTGGTGGCAGACTCGACAATGATTACTGCAGTCCTCTGTGCAGAGCCATTGACATCTAGAGCTCTCCTCCTATGTACACGTGCATGCTGTCATACCCCTGGTGTCAAGGGAAGACGATGGACAAAATTCAAGTGATGCAGACTTGATGGTCACTTGATTGGTTGATCTGGCCTGGATGGATGGAGAGTTATGAAGAGGAGGACGCACCTTTTTGCAGTGCTTGGTCGTATCTTAGCTTTACGTTGTTGTTTGTGGTGGTTTTCAACACATGTTGAATAGATGTCTGTCTTTTACCAATAAAGAATTGTGTATTGAAGTAAAAAATATGCACACACAATTTTTTATCTACTTGCTTTTTGAACAAGCTTACCATGGAATTCCTCTAAACAAGTGCATTTTTGCAAATGAACATGCTATGCAGTTCTAAAACAAATGTTTCAATTTAGATTAAGGAAAACAAAGAAATTTGAAATATGGTGCATATTTGCCTGACATCTAATATGGTGCATATTGGGTGGATAGCCCAGGGCCCTTCTCTAAACAAATTACCAGTTTTTGTGTCAATTTCATTTAACATAGTAACTAGAGGAGGGCATCTAAAGCAACCTATTCAGATTTCCCCCCTTTAACCCCATAACCACCCCTTGACCTTAACACCAACTCTCTTTTACACATTCATACACACTCAAACCTGATGTGTGCTCCTTTCAGTCAAAATGGACACCTTATGCCATACAGTAAGCTGAGTTCTGAATCGATCCATCTTACGTGACAATGTTGTACCCCATTGATCCTGATATAGAAATCGTGTTTTTGCTCACCGCCCTCCAGGGGGCTCAGAGTTTGGGGTCAGCTCCAGAACAGCCCCTCTGAAACTGATAGAGATTTAGTGATGGCCAAAGCAGTTCTTAGAGATTTAGTGATGGCCAAAGCAGTTCTTAGAGATTTAGTGATGGCCAAAGCAGTTCTTGAACCTGGGATGTCCAGTTGAAGGATGGTCTCTCAAACCACCAGGTCACTCTGCTGCCTATACTGTATGCTTTGGCCGGGAGTCAAACCAAGTCAACTGCTTGGAAGGCAGCTATACTAACCACTATACCAACACTTGTTATACATGTTCTTTCAAACCTCTTTCCAGTCCCAAGCATATCCTTCTGGTGTACTCTATGTTGATCCTAATATGTTCAAAGCAATCTTGAAATGCAGCCAGGAGTTTTTATCTTTATGCTTGCATTTTTCATGTTGAATTTTGTCATATTTTTGTGGGTTGTAGTAGGCTAATTTGTAGAGGGAATCTGAGAGAATGTGTTGGTGGGACCTGGTATAAGAAGATACTGTGTGTGCTGACAATTTCAATCTAATGGTAAGGGGCAAAGTTTGTCAGATGTATATTGGGCAGGGCTGGCCCAAGTCGGGCCTGACTGTTAACCAAATTATTCTATAAGATGGCCCTAATAATCTCTTTAATTGGGTTGATTTAACTGGCAGGGGAAATTACTTTTTCATATCAAAAGACTGCATGTTTGATTACCTTGCATGCCAAACAAATGAGAGAAGCACCAAACCTGGGGGTGATCTTTCCCTCAGACTACCTCTATAAACTGCTACAACCCACAAAAAGATCTGAAGGAAATCAATGTGGAAAATGTGCTAAAATGCAGAAAAATCTAATGGGGCGAATACTTATTCCGTGATACTATATGCAGATTGCAGCCACTTGATAGTAATGCTTTAATGGAATTACTGCATTCACAAGCATGTAGAAAGTTCAACTGCAATTAGGGGCAACTGTTTCTGTGGCAACAGTAGCCTCAAAGTGTGAGGTCAGGGTGATTCAGTTAGCATTAGGGGTTAATGACTAGAAGGTTGCTGCTTCAAAGCTCTGGACCACGTGGGGGAAGTGAACAAGAAGCACTCCCTGCCCTCAACATCTACCAGAGAATTCCCCTTGAGCAGGGCAATAAAGTGATATTTTACTCTGGTATTAACATTTTGCAAGATGAACATGGTGTACTTAAGTAAAGAAGAATTTAGTCAACCTGCCCAGTTCAATTATGACTAAATTAGTGAAGTCCTCATTCTTTTCCCCTATAGTACCCAATGAGAGGCCTAAAATGTGCTGTGTGCTGACTGTTTGATCTGTTACACCAGACATCGTCCTGACAATGGCTTCTTAACCTCTTACGGTCACATCAAGCTGTAATCAACCATAACATGCTAAGGCCAGGATCTGCCACCTCATTGTGTCATGCTGGCAGCCCAATTGCAGCACACAGGCACATTGCATCTTCTAAAAATAGACAAGCCTAAAGCCTCTTAAGTTCAAACCACATAAGTTGCTTTCCCTGACTGCCGTCTATGTATACATGCACAAAGACACTTACCTAAGAACAAATCCCTGAAGACCTGCTTTTAATTCTCAAAGTGGCATGACGCGAGAGGTGGAAGATGTTCAGGGTAGTGGCTCAGGTGCTTGAGGTGCTCAGTTGTGCCTGGGACCTGGAGAGGAGTGGACTTGGGCATTTCAGCTTCTCGGGCCCTGCTCCCTACATGTACACCACAGCATGTATGGACAACTCAGGATACATCCAACATGGCGGGACTAGACAACCTGGTGGCCAACACAGCCTACCTAAAGGCTCAGCAGATAGATCATAAGGAGCTAAGAAAACAGAGACTCAGCCTGTCACTGCCCAAACCTACTGCTGCCATCAGGGCAGCAGTAGGGAAAGAGTATGAGTCGCTCTGTGAGCTACAGCCTATTGGGAGGAAGTTGTTCCGGCAGTTTCTCCTAGCCTCCAACCCACAGTATGTGGCAGCCGCTGAGTTCCTGGAGGAGCTGAGTGAATGGGGCCTGGCTGAAGCTGAAGCCAGGGACAGAGCCAAACAGAGCATCCTTACTAAGTTCTGTCAAGCTGACTCCAGGAGTTTTCTCTCCTACCTTACTGGGGATGCAGCTGAAAGATGCAAGGCTGTGTCAGACAAGGACTTTGAGGAGGTGATGATGGGCAAGGTAAGAGACGCCACCAGGGACTTCCTGAAAGGAAAGCCTTTCTCTGAGTACCAGAAAAGCCCCTTGTTTGATAAGTTCTTGCAGTGGAAGAAGTACGAGAAGCAGAAGATCAGTGACAAATACTTTTATGAGTTCAGGACATTGGGAAAAGGTGGCTTTGGTGAGGTAGGTGTCAGACATCCCAGCATTTGACTTAAAGTAAAATAATGAATTAATAACATAATCAAACTGTATATCTCAGATAGTTATTTAAGAAACAGCTTGAAACAGATTTTTAGAGTTTGTTAAAGCCATTGCAAAGCCTGCCAGAAACATAATTTAGGATGGCATAGTAACAACAAATAATAAAGGCTGAGCAGCCAATAAGTAAATCCGTCATGAATTCTAAAGCAACGTTGGATTGCCTTGTTTTATCCAGGTCTGTGCAGTGCAGGTGAAGCACACAGGCCAGATGTATGCCTGCAAGAAGCTGGATAAGAGACGCTTGAAGAAGAAAGGTGGTGAGAGGTTGGCCCTTCTTGAGAAGCAGATCCTCGAGAAGGTTAACAGCCTCTTCATCGTGAACCTGGCTTACGCCTATAACAACAGGACCCACCTATGCCTAGTCATGAACCTCATGAATGGAGGAGACCTCAAGTTCCATATCTATGAGCTTGGGGAGAGAGGTATCCGTATGGAGCGTGTTGTTTACTACACCGCCCAGATCACCACTGGGATCCTCCACTTGCACTCTATGGACATAGTGTACCGAGATATGAAGCCTGAGAACGTACTGCTGGACAGTCAAGGCCAGTGCCGTCTGTCAGACCTTGGACTGGCTGTGGAGTTGCCAAAAGGAAAAACAATCTGCCAGAAGGTTAGTGTGGTTCCCTGTTCCTAGCTTAGCCTACACTGTTCACCACCAGACATTTATACTGCAAAGCACTCAGTGAAGCCTTTGTAACGCTCTTTGGATTAAAGTGTCCACCAAATAGCATATATATATGTATACTGTATATATTATTATTTATTATTTATTATTCTCCAGGGTCCACATTCTATCACATTAAATACAGAAATGAAAGATAATATTGCATTTTGTAATTTTTTTATTTGTAAATTTTTACTTACGCATTGCTTGTGTGACACAAATACTTCCTTACTGACATGGTCAGTATTTGCTATCTCTTTTACATCAGGTTATATTTGGCCTCCCACCACTACAAGTAGCTTACCAGGAATAGATATGGATCTTGGGCCCTCTTCTGACTGACAACACAAGAGAGTGTGACCCAGTGTGACTCAGATTAATCTTATTAAAATGTGCCTGCCCTCATCCTCAGTTGGATGCTGCATGGGCTGAGCAGCGTATGGTAGATTGACCAGAGCTAATCTTTTCATTACTAAAGCCAGATATGGCTTCGACATGTATATTCAAGGAGATGAGTCAGGAGATTCACAGCAGGCCTCCACTCAAGGAAGAGGGATACAGGCTGGGAAGTACAATCTTACCTGTCAGCTGACATTCCTGTTGGAGGGCACTTAGTGCAAGCACTCTCTGCTAGAACTGTGTTTTGTTCCCTGGCCCCTCGCTGACTTCACAAATGTTGTTGCATGCCTTGTTTCTGTACTTGTGTCTCTGTTATTTCATAATTTGATTCCACTTTTTTCTCATCATGTGGAAGCTGGACAAGAGAGTTTCTAACAGATAATAAAAAATTAACTAGAATTTTAAGTGGGCACTTTACCAAACTAGATTATTCTGTCCGGTCTCAAAATGTTTAAGAATTTCCTTCCCACTTTGATAAAATAGAGTACTTTGTGTGGATTTCGTTCAAAAAAATAATCCCAAATAAATGCATTTTTAAATCATTTGGTAGCATAACAAAATAGGTGAGTGGTGCATTTTTAAGCATACGGTACATACCTGCCCCTTGTGTACCATCATCTTTGTCTTTCTATGTCTTTTATATAGATATGGAGCAGCAGAGCTAAGATAAAACATAGGACAGGGTGCACACTTGTCCCAGGCTCATAGATCCCCATCCATTTTTAGATCATAAGTTATAACATCTATTTTATATTTTTGTTAGCTTTTCATGATGTTATCTATGCACCTCTTACATATTTTACTGTCTCCACTCAACAGACTATAAAATTGCAACAATTACTGACATTTTGAATTAGCTGTTCCCCGGAATTACCAGGATGACTTGTATCTATCTACATTCTCCCTCATCCTTCTTTTCTTTCGTTTCATCCTCGCCCCTCCATGTGTCTTCAGGCTGGTACGACTGGTTACATGGCTCCTGAGATTCTGAGGCAGGAGTGCTACCGCACGTCGGTGGACTGGTGGGCCCTGGGCTGCAGCATCTATGAGATGGTGGCCGCCCGTTTACCTTTTAAAGACTTCAGAGAGAAGGTGCAGAAGGATGAGGTGACTCGGCGCACTCTGGAGGACGAGTGCAAGTTTGAACACAAAAGCTTTGATGCTTCCACCAAGGATATCATCAGCCTCTTTCTCAAGAAGAGGGTTGAGCAGCGCCTTGGGTGCCAGTGAGTAAAAAGTTCTCAAGTTCTCAAACTCTGTCACCTGAGGTTAGGAGTTGGTATTGGTGTCATGAGCGAGTCAGAAGGTCAACTTAGAGCAGAGGTTCTTGAAATTATTCGACAGATGAGAAAATGTCTCACCGCCCCCTAGGACCCATGAAAACATACTATGATCCTTGGTATTTTGGGACCCCTCAAGAAACAGGCCCATGACCCATTCTGAGTACCAACTCCTAAAAACTAAAAAAACTAAAACAAGGTTGAGGAAGGTTGAAAAATGGAGAAGCACCAAACTCCTGCCAGCACAAGGGGACGCTGAACTTCTATGAAAAAAAGTAGAATTTTAATGCAATGCAATTGATAACCTACCCTCTCTTATTCATTATACAGAAAGGCAACCTGTATGAGGATTTTCTCTACACATGGATTGTGATCATTTTTGGTGCTACTTTATGCTCCATAAGATCATTTTTATCACCATATTTCATTATTCTACCTCCCCCATGCCTTTGATGCATGGTTTTCCAGTCTTCCACAGCCATTTATCACAGACAAAATCATTACAGGTAACATCCATTGTTTTTCTTTTTCGCATTAGCGGTGATGACCCACGGAACCACAGGTTTTTCCAGAATATCAATTTCAATCGTCTTGAGGCGGGGCTGGTGGACCCCCCCTGGGTGCCCAGGTCCAACGTGGTCTACGCCAAGGACACAGACGAGTTCAGGGACGTCTCTGAGGTCGAGGGTGTCGAGCTCGATGGCAAGGATGAGAAATTCTTCGAGGAGTTCAGCACAGGGGCAGTCTCCATCCCTTGGCAAAAGGAGATGATTAACAGTGGACTGTTTGACGAACTGAATGACACCAAAAGGATGGAATCAGTGGATGCTCATAACTGTGAGGCGGAGAGTAAATCCAGGTCGTGCATCATTTTATAAAAGTCTTTTTTCTGGTCACAAGCGTCTAGACCTAGGCAAAATATCAGTCACATTCATTTTGAACACTTGAAAAAAAGTGCCTGGCAAAATAAATAAAGTACCTCAATTACCCTGTTACACATATTTGAAAACAATGGCTAGCCTTTTTGCTTTAGTCTAATGCATTTCTTTACCAAAGAATCATCATCTTGATAATTACTTTATGATTCTAAAATCAGACCACTGCACTCTGAAGGAAAATTCAGGGCTTATGGCACAGCTTTCTCAGTGATAAAGCAAAACCTTAGTTTATGCCAAGATGGAAACACAAGCTGACATTGTACTGCAATTGCTGCTTTTCACTTTGTCCTCTATTCCTGGTGAGACAGCATACCCCAGTGTATTCATAGTTTCCATTACATCACTCTGCAATTTTGGCAGGCCTAAGTGTTTACATGTGTTTGTAAACAAGCTACATCACGGTTGTCTGTCATCAAATGACAGCCAAAGTATGATCGGTTTTTGCACTCAACCTGGTCGCAAATGTCTGAAGTGTCACATAAATGCCATGAATGCCTTTACTCATGTGATGGGACTATCTCATACAAGCTCAGTGCTGACTGATGTGAACTCCTTCACTAGCAAACATTCACCACTAAGTGCCGCCAGATTCCTATTAAGTGCATTCAACCTCCCACAAACTGTTCATCTCCAGTAGTCTGGCTGTTGTGCTCCAGTATTTACAAGCACTGCATGATTTGTGCAAATTTAACAAGGGATGGTGGGAGATAATTTGTCATCTCCCCTTACATTTTCCTCTAAAACAAAACTGTTAACAATAGTGATGCACTACATTTTTGGTGCTAACAAGGTAATACCCCTTTATTACCCCTCAAATCACCCTGTGTTTACAAGCAATACATAACCTAAATAAACAATGTTAACAATCTAAACAACATAGCTTGTTTATAGCAACTTACCTATTTAGTCCTCACAGATGGTCAGTTCTTGCGTCCATATCTGGAGTGGTAAGATTTCTCCTACCGCATGACAAAAGCTTTACATGGCAGGATTTCCACTGTGTTGTTTACTTTTGGATTAGGGGTTGCAACTTTAATCCCCAATGAATGAAGCTGATTACGTTCATCACAGACACTGCTTTAGCTTTTTGATTTACTGCTCTCCAAACAAAAGAGCAGCAAAAGAGCAGCAACTCCAAAGAAAGGATCTCTCTCATTTCTTTCCTCAATTACTAATGTTACCTCTATTCTTTGTTCCACTGCAATCTTGAATTAAGATGTACTATATCCATGTGTTGTCTTTTTTTTAACCCAGAATTCACATCAAAGAACTGCATTTTGAGTGCCTTACAGTGCAAATGCTTATAATATAACGATTATATATTATTTTGTAATAATTTATATTACAGATTTTGATTTGTAATTATTTTGTATACTGTGTGTAGTTTAGCTAGATAAATCAGAATCAGTTTCAAGCATTGAACCAGATGCAGATCCTTGCATGCACTATCTCTCTCTCTCTCTCTCTCTTTCTCACTCTCTCTCTCTCTCTCTCTCTCTCTCTCTCTCTCTCTCTCGCTGTATTCTGTCTTTCTCTAATGCCCTTTTGTGTACAGTTGAGCACTTTATCACATACCATCTTGGTAATCCCTTGTAAATACACTCAGTTGGGTGATGCTTTATTTGCCTCACATAGTTTGTGTCTTCCATCACAATAATTTCTGTTCTTTCCTTTCTTGAAAAGGAATTGTTTCAAGCAAGGGGACAGCATTTTTGTGATATGTAAGGGAAGAGGACCAACTTTCAAAAGCCTTGAATGAAATAAAGTAATGCCTTACAGTATATCTCCACTGACGTGTCTCTCAGAGCAGTAACATTCAATGTTACAGGTTTTTACAGGTTTGTTAGATCCAGTTATCTTGATTATCCTCATGTTGGTAATATCAGATCACAGATATCATCTATTCATGCCAACAGCCAGGATCAGGTATCAAATCAGGAACAGGTCTTTTACAATGTTTTACAACCACATTTATAACATAACAACATAATGTCCCTTCAATAATTTATTCTGAGGGTAGCCGCTGTCACTTAGTACATCTCTTCAAAACCTCAGACACATTTAGGTAATGAGGGAGACATAAACATGTGTTGTGCTAATTCCTGTGAGAGTGTGACCTTACAGGGCTGAGAAGTGGTTCCGTTCACGCTCGCCGGTCATGAGATTAGAGGGTGGTTCAGATGGAAATCCAAGATGCAACCTGATCATCATCGGCTGTACTGGCAGAGTGGGGAGTCCTCCGTGGACGACGTGATGACAAGACAAACTCGGCAGAAGGTCTCCAGGAACATGTTTTTACCAGGCGCCTACAAGCCTCTGCCAGTGTTTAGTTCCCAAGGCCCATCGCAGCAACTGCTGCCCTTCAATACACACACTGTAATGCACACACACACACACACACATTTGTACGTGTCCTTACACATACATGCACCAATGCATGTACGTACACACATGTGCATGCACACAACTTCACATACTCGTGTTGCCTCTGTGCATGCATGTAAACAAACCCCACACACATCGACATAAACACTTTCACACATGCACTCTGATTAGCACAAAATCACACACACGCACACACGCACGCACGCACACACACACACACAATCTTATTACCTCTGTGGAAGGCAGGCATGGGGTTTTAGAGATCAAAGCAGGACAGGGTGTAATTTGGTATCTGCGTTTGTTACATGCCCATGCTCTGGATTAACATCAAAGGACTGTGCCACACTTCAGCTCTGCCCTGGCATCCTCAGGATGGTATCACACCAATGATATCGCTGCTTTTTTCCTTCTTCGGAAACTATGTCTGTGTGTGTGTGTGTGTGTGTGTGTGTGTGTGTCGATGTGTCGATGTCTGTGTCTGTATGTGTGTGTTTAAATACATGTAAACGTGCAAGAGTGCATTGATTAGTGTCTAAGTAGGCATTTGTGTGTGTATGAAGCTGTGTCTGTGAGTGTGTGTGTGTGTGTGTGTGTGTGTGTGTGGGTGTGGGTGTGTGTGGGTGTGTGTGTCTACTCTGAGAAGTGTGGGTCATAGCGTGTGTGTCAGATCATAATTACTTTGTCTGAGGACACATAATTACATGGCACCACTTGTGTGGGTGAAG
>OMLI01001293.1:301-11302 GCA_900302605.1 Rondeletia loricata
CTGCTGCTGCTGCTACTACTACTACTGCTACTACTACTACTGCTGCTACTACTACTGCTACTACTACTACTACTTCTACTACTGCTGCTACTACTACTGCTACTGTTACTGCTACTACTACTACTACTACTACTACTACTACTAGCCTACTACTACTACTGCTACTACTGCTACTACTACTACTGCTACTACTGCTACTACTACTACTACTACTACTACTACTACTACTACTACTACTACTACTACTACTACTACTACTGCTACTACTACTACTACTACTACTGTTACTACTACTACTACTACTACTACTACTACTACTACTACTACTACTACTACTACTACTACTACTACTACTACTACTACTACTACTACTACTACTACTGCTACTACTACTACTACTACTACTACTGCTACTACTACTACTACTACTACTACTACTACTACTACTACTACTGCTACTACTACTACTACTGCTACTACTACTACTACTATTGCTACTACTACTACTACTACTACTACTACTACTGTTACTACTACTACTACTACTACTGTTACTACTACTACTACTACTGTTACTACTACTACTGCTGCTACTACTACTACTACTACTACTACTCAGTAAGAGTAAGTTCAGAGAATAATCTTGTACAAACTAATATCACGCCATAGAATTGACGTTCAGATGAAAGGAGCATCCTAACAGCCCTCCAGAGATACTGCTGTAAATGAGAGCGTTATTGGCAGGATTGTGGGTGTCTTTGAGCATAACATAAAATGAAGGCATGTCATTCTAAATATAATATGACTATAATTATGACAGTCTTAGCTTAGCTTCTAACCAAGATGCATACATTCAGATTGAGACTAGTGATCTAGTTTGGTATTTGCTGCCCACAGGGAAACGACAATAGGCCCATATGGAAAATGACCTGCGGACAGCCATTAGCCAGCTATTTTCTGGGGTTGAATAGCATTTATGATTATGTTGATTGCCATCGTCAAAATCCCATGTCAAAGTTTGTTTTAATTATACGAAACAGGTGTTGCAAAGCAAGAGACAGATAACAGAATCATCACCTGCACTTGCAAAACAGTGAACATAATGCCACAGATTTGTCCGTCATTTATAAGACTTTGCATAATTATGCGCCCGTTGAATAATTCTCCATAATTACTCATGCACTAATGCTCACCAAGAATAGAATAGTGCTAAGTAAACCATCAGTGGAAAAGTAGATTTTCTGTAATTGCCGTCCATTCTTTTTAACCTCCATTCTGAAAGGCCAAGTGTATTTAAATCCACATTGTGTTTTCAAATTCTCATTTTGGACATCACATTGTTCAACAAAATGCAGAAAATGATATCAAATCAAGCTAATGAAAAAGAATCCATTCACACCAATCCAAGGTGACACAAGGTGCCAATTTAGGCCTGCCCTCCTCTCATTGGCTGTTATTCAGCAGCATGCTCGTGCTCTTGCATGCAGAACTCCAACATGTGTGATTTTCTTTTCTTTTTCTTTAATTGAAGATTCGGTTGGTGCTTAATGGATAAAAAAATTTGTATGACCTTAAAGCCCGTGAAAGCCGTTCAGAAACATTATATACTTTAAACGTTTAACGTCAATTTAAACATGAAGTCTTTTTGCAAGGTTTTTATCTTAGAGCAAAAGGGTGATTAAATTGTTCTGTTCGGGTCCATTTGCCCTGAAGAACCTGCTTAAGCCGGTCAAGCTCCAGTCAGTTCTTGGCAGCCCCACAGCGCCCAAAAGGTGTGGCTGAGGTGTTTTGAGTCCCAGCATTGTCAATTTCTGCCTCCTGTCTGGGAGAGGTATAGGAGCAGACGTGGGTGTTTTTTCTCTCTCTCTCTTCCAGGAGGTGCCAACACCTGAAGGTAAACAACATACAGGAGGGCAGAGGGGTCAGAGCTGCGTCTGGACTCAGCCTCTCCCCACAGACTGAGGCTGTCAGAGCCTGGATCTGGCCTGTCTGGAGCGCTGAGAGGAGCTGAGCCACCGCGGCACCTGGGCTGACACCACGTCAAGCGCCGGGGCAGGGACTGTCACGGAGAGGGGCCGCCTCCTGAATCCCGGGCTCAGTTTAGCATGCAGACCCTGTGCAGTAGGGCTCATGTTTTGGAGGCCCCTCCAGTCAAAAGGCAGATGGCGGTCTTTGCAGAGCTAAATGGCTGGCCAAATGAACCTATAATCCCCTCGCAACCGTTCAAAATTTATGGACAAGGAAAGAGGACAGGGGGCCTCCGGTGGCTCAGGGTGGTGTCCGGGCCTATCAAGGTTGGGGACAACCGGAACACTATATCAGCAGTCTCATCTGTAGCCATGCAGGTGCCCTCCCACACAGAAACTGCTGCGGAAGCATGCAGGGCTGAAATAGCAGCGAATGTGTTCCTTCTGCAGCTTGGAGAAACAAAATACACCGTCAGTTTCGGTATCAGAGTTATGGCAATCCATAAAAACAGATGAGGGGTGAATGGTGTTGCTGCACAGCAACCTCCTCTGAACAACGTCAGTGGAATAGAAATCATATGAATGTTTTCTAGCTATTCACACTACATCACTTTTCTCTTCCTCATTCTCTTCAAGCTTCGATTCTATACTATACATACAGTCTGATCTGCTTGGACCGGATGTTATTTAACACATAATGCACTTTCCCCACACTGGTGTTCATAATTAATACTTCATACTTTATATGTTCATATTTTAGTGTTTAGCTTAAAACCATTTTGTACAAAATAATTAATTTTTAGTTACTTCATATCACTGAACGGAATCTAAAGTAGCGCTGTCTAGTCTCTATCACTTAAAAACATTGACCCTAAAATAATTACGTTTCCGTGACAACAGTGTGAAATTACGATAACCATGGGATCAGCACGGTAAACAAAAGTATTTTTTTCTGGGACCAACTGAACAGAAAGAAAGCCCAACGCACATGAATTGAGGCGGTGGTAACCTAGATATTAGAGAAGCGGGCTTGTAACCGGGAGGTTGCCGGTTTAAATCCTTAAATCTGGGCAGACAAAGTTCATGAGAAAACTCAACTGTTGAGCAAGGCAGTTAAGCCCCAACTGCTGCATCTACCAGATGTGAATATGTGCAACTGTGTGAATGTGAAGAAGGGTTCAAAAGTATTTCTAGAGCGCTGGTCTCACTGTCAGGCACTGAGTTGTTTGCATCCTCATAACCTGACCTGATCCTAAACCATGTATCATTCCTCACCCTAGGGAGTCCTCTTTTCCCAGTGTCGTCACCAAATAGTGTTTTGACAGCATGTAGGAGATTGATGCTGCGTTCCATTCAAAGTCGGAAGTCGGAAATTCCCAACTTGTAGGCCATAATTACCACCTCTGTGCATTCCAGTGGTCCAGCTCGGAAAAAACCAGGGAAGAAACATGGATGCCTGTGAGATTGAATTTACCCAATGTAAAATACTGTTCCCCATGCAACAGCTAATGTTATATTAATGATATTTGGCAACGTTAGCTAGCTAGTTACCATATAATGTTACCACAGAGGTGTTTTGATGGATTTAACATCATGCAATGCTGAAAACTTAACTGCAACTCGGAAAACTTGAAAACTTGCCTGAGTTTCCTACTTGGAATTCCAACATGAAGGGCCGTTCCTTTTGAGTCTTCTACTCCAACGCACTGCTCTTTGTCTGTACAGCGCCCGACTCAATTACATGACCCATGGCAGTCTCAAGGGTGCTGGCGTCTACCTGACTACAGTCTGTCCTTGTGATGTTAGACCTTGCAGCATAGTTAGAGCGGCTATTGATTATGCTCGTGAATCCACAGCATCTCTACCTAGTTTAGATTTACAAATGAAAATGAACATCCTCATGATTGATTTTCAGCTGTCTCTCTTCATGTGTGAGCAAAGGAAACGGCACCAATTGTGTGACGGAGACTGATGGCATTAAAACCAAGCAAAGTTCAAAGACTATGGCAATCTTTTGGGGTTTAGAGCTCTACCTTATGGAGCACATTTAGGTGGTTTATGTATGTGTGTGCATGTGCGTGCATGTGTGTGTGTGTGCTGAAATAAAGTGAAGCAGCACAGAGTTTCCCATACCCAGCTGGCTGGCCAGAAGCTTGGTTTGAGGGAGATTAGGTTGCTTGTGTATGGGCTTTAAAGTAGGGGACAGGACAAGCACCTCCGCCTGACCCTTTCACATCCCTAGTGGGCCAATTGTCCTGCAAATCACCAACATGGCAAGGATCATGTTTGAGCAAGAGCTTAACAGCTCAGAAGGCCTGCAGGACGGCACTTGATGACTTATTAGAAACAGAACAAGGAATAGAGAATGGAATAGCTTTGCTCAGTCCCACCCTCAATAGGGCTGCAGATGTCTCCCGGGCTCACCCTGTTCCCATGGTATTTGATTAGTTTGTCATGTCGTAATGCAGATTTGTGAGAAGGTTGACAGCTAAACTGTGTAAACGAGACAACCAATTGTACAAAATTGTGTTTGGTTATCTTTTGATGAGGAGAAGGGACGTTGACGATCTGAGCCAGCTTGGAAAGCCTAACATAACAAAATGACTGTCCATCAGCATTTTTTCTTATGTTCTAAACTAGACCAAAGAAAGTGAACTGTAGGTGCGATCACACCCTTAGAGATGACACGGAATACAGACCGACTGTAGACAGACAAACACTGAGGAACCTGACGTCTCTTCGGTGGACAGACTGACATCTGCACACAGGAGCAAGTGCTCTGCCTCTTCAGGTCCGTCAGATTCAAGACCCATTCCTCTTCAGAGCAGCCGTCATGCTTCTTCTGGTGTGTACTGTGTGATGAGAGAGCCCTAAACACACCCGCAAGTCGGTCTGTTAGATCATTACTCAGAGACTAAACTGCCACGCTGCGTGTTGCATTTTTAAATCTCTGCGTGGACTGCGGTGTTGGCCAGAGCGACGCTCATCAGTGCAGACGACGCTCCTCTGCTGTAGGTGGGAGACCGCTTGGCAGCAGATGAAAAGTCATTTGGATTTCCCCTGCAGACGGAGATGAATTAAAATGCGTGCACACTGTACCTGTTTCTCTTCATCATTTATCCATAACTCGAGATACTAAATAAAAGGGTGCATCTTTGAAAAATTCATGATGGATTAATTAAATGTCTGTTTGTGTCTTCTTTCAAAGCCCAAGGCGCTCTAATGCACTTTGGCCGAACCCAAAGTTCCCAATAATGAGATTTTATTTCAGCAACTCTATTGAGATCAGTTTTGTGTGTGTGTGTGTGTGTGTGAGTGGGTGGCTGTCCTTGTTTGAAGTTGGGTTCAACCCAACAATTAAGGAAACAAACAATCTCTCTGATGAAAAAAAGTTCTACTGTTTAACTAAGTCTTCAGATCTTAAGATACTTGAAAGTCGCTGTGCTCCTTTGCTTGTGTGTGGTGCCTGTGGTGAGAGCGAAGCCGCACAGGGCGCATGAGTTTAAAACAGATAAACAAATAACAACCTCTCCACACTTTTCTGCAGTCGCTCGAGATTACAGCCACCGCAGCCCACAGCGCATAAACAGCTTAACTTCAACGTCTGGATAAGCTTTTGACAATAGTTCCTTTGTGTAGATAAATATAAGCTGCATATTCACCGTACCCTTTCGCCCGTAACCGAAAATACAATCGTATGAAGCACAGCTCAAACCCCGTAGGTGACAGAGGCAGCAGCTTACGACACAAATAAAACCCAGTGACGCTTTGGGGTGCTTTGCGTTTTGTCTGTAGATCGCCAAGGGCGCGGAGACTTTGCTGCACCAGCTGCAAGTCTCAGCACTTCCTGTCGGTGCCGTGGTGGAGGATCGACGGGAGGCTGCTTCAGCCCCACCGGGCTGTTTGTTAGTGTAAGGCATCTGTTCTGTTTGTCAGAGAGACGCCCCCGGCGCTGTACCCCCTTCCCCACCAACACAACGCTGTGTAGCGTGGCAGCAGGTCACCTCTGCAGGGCCTAGCATGCAACGACAGAGAGAGATAGAGCGAGGGCGACTGAGAGGGCAAGGGAGAGAAAGGCCACGTTCACACTGCAGCTCAGAGAGTCGCAATTTTTATTTTCCCCCCTCACATGTGACTCAGATATGATGTTTCCTAATCAGTGTGAACAGCAAAAATCGGAATGGAGTCAAATTTTTCCAATTCCGATCTAGACGACGTGGATATGTGGTACAAAATCGGATCCCGAGGCATGCGACCTACATGCAACTCGCATTTTAACGATCAAATCAGAATGTGTCAGCGTTGCCATGACAATAAGTAGATTTCACGTAGTAAATTTTGGCGCCCTCGGCAGCTTGGCTGAGCCAGCGTGGACGACGATGTGACACAACGATGGAAAGAAAGCAAAATAGTCGGCTTGATGGGTATTTAGGGAGCTGCCTCAATCCAGTCGAAACTCAAAGGCACATACCGTAACCTGAACGTGTTCAAAACAAGCAGAAGAAGAGTCGGTACCACAGAGGAAGTGACATCTTTTGTTACTGTTACTTAGTGCATGCCTGTCTTATTGAGACCGCTGTCGGTTCGTATTGGTATGAGATATGGGTTACATCCTAGAATAGATATGAACAGTCATACAACATACAACAGCCAATCAGATATGAGCGAGCAGCATTTCAGAATTGAGCGTGAAGGCATGCGGTGTGAACACAGCTAAAGAGGTTGGTGTGTGGTGTGTGAATGAGTAAGAGACAAAAGTGTGTGTGTGTGTGTGTGTGTGTGTGTGAAGAAAGAGACAGGATGTGAGAAAGCGAGAGTGAGAGCACACTAGAGGATTATATTGATTGGATGCTGATTGAGTTAGAGATTGGCCAATCTGATTTATTGACTGTGCACATCATCAGCGTGAGTGATTACGGGCTGAGCTATCATTTAAACTGTCGCCGTGGTCACGATAATCTCCATCAGCTCTAATGCTGTATTTCATTGGGTGTCAAGTGGTTGTATATTCAGAGGATGGAGCAGCGAGGCACCATGTCTGGCATCCTGGGGATGGACAGGGCATGCCAAACACTGAACCTGAGCCTCTCAGCGGAGGATTGAGAAAACGTCAGCGTTGTTCGCGGTCCGCTGACTTTGTGTCTGCTTTTTCCAAGTCTGTGACTGAGCGTGGCTGGAAGGGGGGAAAGTGTGTGTGCATGTCCGGGCCACAGGAAACACGAAAACCTCAGTTTGCACAGAGAGGCACGTTCACGTTTCTCACCCGATACCCTTGATCTCCTGCGCAGCGATTTCACCCGTCCCTCTCCCTGTCTCCCTGTCCCCTCCGGTCTTACAGATCCACCCCCTCCCCCCCACATACCTGCTTACACATGTCTAACTCTGATTCAGGAAGCTTACGTTTATGTTTCTTCTAAATCCCTCCATTCAAACAAGAACAACATACATCGGCTTCGTCTGCCCCTCGCCCGTTTGGTTTGACGCTATTTAAATGCGCAGTGGGGGGAAAGATACCTCGTTAAATGTGGATTTTTAAACAAACACCCCCCTGCAGTTAAAATTGCAAATCAATGCTAATTGTCTTCTCAAGGTAAACACTAAATGATGCTAAAATAAGCATGGTGTGGCAGCAAAGTGTATCTAATCTGCACCGCTGGGGAAATCTGCATGACTTCCCAAAATAACAACAATGCTTGCGGCAACATTTGAAGTATTCATTCACGTCTGATGAAAACGCCTGAGACGCCTTCGTTTCAGTTTAGGAAAGGAGGGTTGCACACGAGGCAATACCTACACATAATTCCCCCAGTAATTTACACAGGACAAGCAATTTACGAGTCTGCGTGCTCAGGTCTGTGAATGAAATTGGACCTGACTCGCTCTCATCAACTCCCAGTGTGCGCCAAACTGATTTGCTCAGAAGAGAGCGTTCCTCCTCCACCCTTTAACTGCTTTCACTCATATTTCTGCAGAACACAAGGCGAGGGTGTGAGATTACAGCATCATCACTTTATTTTCCCACAACCTGAAACGAAACCAGTTCAAATTCAGAGAGGTGAGCAGAAAAAAAAGCAGGTGAAGGAAACATACGGTAGATCCTCTGTGCATCATCACGGCAGAGCTCTTGCTAACGTTTTGCATCGCCGAGAAGTCATCTGATCTGCTTGCCTCTGAGCTCGCCCTTCATCCATTTCATCGCCTTGCAGAGAGACGGCATTTTCAAAGAAGCGAACCCGCTGCACAATTTTGTTACAGCGTGCCATCTGCCCATAGATTTGAAGCAGAGTAGAGCGGGGCTGTCACGGCTCTCAGTCAAAAGTCAATGATGAGCGAAGTGATGGAATAGTGTTGATTAGCTGAACACGCTACTGACACTGGGTTGGCCTCAACATGCGTGCTGTGGAAGAGTAACTATACATTCGATATAGCTGTATACAAAAGCATAATCATGGCATTAGTGAATAGAGACCGTCCTTCAACTGGAAGACCCGGGTTCGAGCCCCCATGTCGGTAAGCAGCCGCCTTGCTGAAGTGTCCTACCAGCTCCAGGGTGCTGCTCTGTAGCCGACCCTGACCTCTGACCTCTCTGTGGAGCGGGGCAAGAGAAAAGAGAATTTCCCTGCACGGATCAATACATTATCACAACACATTGCATTGTACAAGCTTAACTTAACTTACAAGCCTTGACTTTATCTGCCTATATGCCTCACGACCTTGTGCCAATTATGCTTTTTTGTATGTGTGTGTGTGTGTGTGTGTCTTTCTCTCTCTCTCTCTCTCTCTCTCTCTCTCTCTCTCTCTCACTCTCACTCTCTCTGTGTGTGGGCAGTTTCATTAGGCACATTTCATCCCAGTGATATCACAAAACTCCTTGACCTCCTTGACCCTGCAGTCTCCCACACAGGCTAAAAACAAACACCAAGATTGAAATGAATGAAGTCAGAAGCAGGTTCACTGAAAGTTAAAGAACCTGTACGTATGATTCTTGTTGGTTGTTCGTGGACATGTGTGTTTTCTGGCTGCAGGGTTCTCTATGTGATATGTGTATATGTATATTTTCTCTATACGATACGTTTTTTAATGCGTTTCCTCCTTGTGTATAAAATGCGCTGTACAAATAATGTTTGACTTGACTCCTTCGTTCTTTGCTCTTTCAAACCCAGACTAATCAAAAGGGACACAGATCATGTCCTCTCCCACAGACGTGTTGTCTCTGGTGGAGATTTCTTCAGCATTTCATGAAGCTCAAATTCTGCCCAGGGACAAAACCTCTTTATTATTTCCTCCCACACACATACGCTCCTCACACAGTGATGTTAAAACGATTCGAGGAAAACAATAGGCGCAGGAAAAAAGGGCAAACTTTTTCTGTTGTCACCAAAGGCAGTAACTGTAGTGTTTGATTTCAGCCTGATAGGCGATCCTCCTGAGGCACGCAATTAATATTTAACTTGATAGGCTGGAAAGGCAGGCTTTGAGCAAGGCGAGGACACGTAACAATAGAAGCAATTCAAACGTGCAAAACGAAACTATTCAAAAACCGGGGATCATAAGTCATCTATGGGCGATTGAAAGGGCCAGTGTGCTTGACTAAGGACTCAACATTCAATTAAAAATGTGCCGTTTTCTGCCGCCTGTCTCCCGTATCCGTCGCCCTTTGTGAACCGACCTCGTTCATATCCATTACTCATACGTGAAGTGAGGTCGCATGCTGTCTCCTCGCCGCCTTTGCGCAGAGGCCGTTCTCCGGCTGCCAGATTCAATCAGCGGAGTTCTATCGTTTGCAAATAAGTGTAACGCTTGTAATTCCCCTTTAATTGATTATTCATCCTCATGGTGACCTCTGACCCCCTCTCTCCTTTCAACTCCACCTGAGTGAAATCCAACCATCTCCTTCCAAATTATTCTTGGAAGCTCCCCCGGAGAGGCTGACATTTTGCCCTTTCCATGCCCAGTCATATCTTCAAGTAAACATTCCAGTGTATGAGCGAGGCTGCATTCCGGCGTTCAGGTTACGCCAAAGCAGTCCTCTTAGAAATGCGCACTTATGTACACAAAAACACACAAATCTTCTCTCTAATTCCACTTGAGTGTTTTCCGCTTTCAGTGCACAAGGCTCAGCAATAAGATAATAACACATTCATATCAGAATTGCAGGTTACTAATATTGAATAAGAGCGTAACTGCAGGTTTAGCGGGCAAGTCGACCAATGAAGCCATCGCACACAGCAGATGTGTGTCCGAAATGAACAGATTAGAAGCTGTCACTCTGTCTCAGATTTTTGCAACTAATTTGCAATTGCGGTACTGGGTCAATATTTGCATTCGCTGATATATTCTTTTCTCCTCTCCCGCCCTCTTTGTTGAGCTGTCAGATGCTGATGTCTTTGTTAGTGACGTTGCTGAATAGCATTCGGGATCAGCCTCTGACTCTCGCTCAGGCAGACTGCATTAAACTGGGAGAACTGGGACCTAATTACAGCGTATGGGAAAAGTACGTTTTCAACAGCTTCTCTACCGATAACTGATATAGACTGTTCCATCTTGTCATTTGTGCTGAGTAATGTTACCTTTTTAGTTATAGATCGTCTTCCAAAAGGCAGAATATGTATTTACACTACATGGAAAGTCCATTTCGCTTGCTTTCTTATAAATAATTACCTTCTCCATCCCAGGAGAGCTATATATATGTTCACAACGTGTTAAAATTCATAGGCTTTTCCCGAAACGCAGGAATTATGGCTTTGTGATGGATTATTTCGTTATCTATTTCGACTCTCTATGTGTCCAGGTCTGGCCGACTGTTCTAAATTGCGCTGGGAGACCATAAACATTTTTGAAGCCATTCCGCGCGTTTGAACTGTCAGCTCGCGCCCGTTCCCCACTCACGGCTCCTGGTATGTTTCTATTCCTGCGGCTCTAAAAATATCCAGGGCCATCAGATTCTCAGCCCCTCAAAGACCTGCTGGTGTAGCATGGAGGCCGCGAAACACGCCATTAGATAGATTTGAGGAAGACAGATGACCTGCGTTGG